>VWZG01005598.1:204707-226762 GCA_013396735.1 Grallaria varia
AAAAAAAACACACAAAAAAACCACAAGGAACCCAAACAAACACATTCGGAGCAAAATTGAGGGAGTCCTGAGATGATCCAACCACAGCCAGAGTGACATGAACAGACTCAATTTTGGGGTCCCTGAAGCAGTTGCTCACCCCCCGTTCTCAGCCTGGAGACACCTCTGTCACTCCCTCGCGGGGTGACAGAGCCACATTCCCAGCTCCTGGGAGCACCCCAACCTCTCCCAGCACACCTACCCAGCTCAAGCCCCCCATGAGCCCCCATCCCCACACCCGGGTGCCCAGGGCCAGCCATGCCCACCGGTGCCATCGGCGTTGGCACAGGGAGTGGCCAGCGTGGCTCCCATGCAGCCTGGCCACCACGGGCACGTGCCAAGAGCCACGCCAGGGACACAGGGACAAGGAGGGAGGGAAAAGCCTCCCAGCCAAAGCTGGCCAAGTGTTGGACCCCCAGACCCCTTGGCAGAGGTGGGTGAGGAGGGGTGGCAGGGTGGCTCTCCTTGGGGACCCGCAGTGGGGACGGCCACTCCGCTGGCCATGGGACCGACCGGCACATACCTGGCTGGGCGGCCCCGAGGGGCCATTGCCCTGCAGCATCCTCCTGGCAGGCGGGTGCACCCCTGGGTTCTGCAGGGGCGCGGGTGGGCGCCCGGCGTCTGCGGCAGGCGTGGGGTGCGCGGGGCCCGCCCCGCACCTCGCCCAACCAGTCTCCTCGCCGAGGTTTTTGCATGGAACCCGCTTCCCTCCCTGCCGAGGCTGGGCTTTTTCGGGGCTCACGGCGGCTTCTCGGGATCGTCAGCACAGTGTGGAGGGTCCCCGGGGGTCCCCACACCCGCAGTGGAGCCGTGTCTCAGCTGCTTTCGTGGTGCTCCAAAAGAGTCCCCACCACCACCATGGCCACAATCCAATGTGTCCTTCTCACCGTGTCCCCCCAAATCTCCAGCACGAGGCACCCACGTGTGCAACAGGGAGGGTTTGGGGGTGCCAAAAGGAGAAGATGGAGGGGAGGTAGAGCTTGGGGGCACACACATTTTTGGGAGGCAAGGGGGCTCCCCCAGGTTCACGGGGAGCGTGTTTGTGTGCGTGGGATGGAGCACGAGCCCTTTGAAGCCAGATAAGCTGAGAGGGAGCGTTTGAAACGGGCCAAACCAGTTTGGGGGCCACCACTTACCCCAGCACTGTGGGCTAGGTCCCCCTGTCGCACCCGACAGTGGCCAGGGGCAGCTGAGAGGGGACCCCCTGGCAGTGCCTAGCGCAGGGCTGGAAGCTGCCAGGACCCTCCACAGAGCCACCCCTGGCAGTGCGGCCCATTCTCAGCCAGGGGCTGGTGGAAGGCTCCTGTACTCCCTTCCAAGACCCCCACCCTGGTTAGGGCAGCCCCTCAGTGCGGCTGCTCCAGGCTGCTGTTTGCCTCTGCACCCCAGACAAGCCCCGACGCCTTCGCAGTGTCCCCGCAGGGCAGGGAGAGCCAGGGCTGATTCTCCAGGAGTGGGGACCTGCCCGTGCCCCGCTGTCACCCGGGGCTCCAACAGCCGGCCCAGGAGATGCTGCCTGTGGCTCCTGCAATCCTCGTGATCCCTGTGTCACCCTGCAGCCACAGCTCAGCCACTACCTGAGAAACAAACCCTCCGGGCGTTGTGCCGCTGGCCCTGCCCCAAGCAGACACCATCAGTCGACCCCAAAGCGTCCCCAGCAGTGGTGGGGATGGCACTGATGCCACCACCTCCTCGCAGCACTGGTGGCAGCTCTGGGTTTGGCTGGGCCTGGTGCCCACTCTGACGACGGTGACTTTTGGAGCTCTCCTGGCCAGAAAGCTGCTGGAAAAGCTGTGCCTAAGGCCAGGCAGGTTTTGGGATGCAATTGGTGGCCCGGGGGCCATGGGGCCACCCGCCCGTGCCCAGCCACAGACCAGCTCCCAGCGTAGCGGGCACAGCCCTCGCCCACAACAAAGTGCTTCCAAAGAGCTGAAAAAAACAGGGAGTGGGGCAAGGAGAGGGGAGAAACAACCACTGCCAGCGCCAGGACAGTCCCCTCCTGGCAGATCCTGGGGCCACGAGGACCAAATTTGGGATGGAAAGCCCCCAGACCGTGGCTATTTACTGATGCCACACGGGTGACTGAGCCCCCCCATGCCCTTTCTCACCCCAAACTCTGGGGATGCTCAGAGTGAGCCGGGGGAATGTGGGAATGGGGAACAAAACACTCAGGGGGAAACTGAGGCTGTTTCAGCTCTCCCGGGGAGCAGCCATGGGGATTTAGGGGGACAGGGAGAACTGGCTGAGGAGCAGGAGCCTGGGGCAGGTAGGACAAGACAGAACCCCCAAGATGCTACTGCAGCCAGGCATGGCCACAGGGAAGCACCGGCACAGAGCACAGCACAGGGGACAAGTGTGCCAGGGCACACGGAGCCACTCGTGGCTCCCCCTTGGCTCTCCTGCGCAGGGCAGCCCCCCATGGAGCCCGTGGGGTGCCAGAGGCTGCCTGGGTGGAGCCCAGGTGTGGGGTGGAGGCTCAGCAAGCCTGGGCGTGTGGCCAGGCATCAAACAGGGTGCTGCCTCCTCCTCCTCCCTGCACCCTCCTCCCTCCCGCTCCCACCACAGGGAGGGAGGGGACCCTCGGGGACCAAGGGACAGAGGCCAACCTGCAACCCTGCCCAAGAGTGGGGGTGATGGAGCTGAGGGAAATCCCAGTCAAGACATTGATTTTATTTTTTTAAGAATAAAAAAAAACCCAAACCCAAACAGACAAAACTTCCTGAAAACAGCTTCCTACCTTATAATTTCACAGAAATTAGCTTGGAAACGTCTTCTGCCCGTACCTGCTCCAGGCTCTGCCCTTTCCCCCCACGAGCCCAGCCCACCCTGGGGCTCTGCCCCCCACCCACAGCATGTCCCCGGGCACAGGGCACAGCCAGACCCTCCTTCCCTCCACAGGGTCTCCACAGGTCCTGGAAGGGGAACAGGAGTGTCTGGGCAGCCCCAGTGTGTTCAGAGCCCTCCCTCACTTCTGTGAGTACTGGCAGCCCCCCACTAAAGCTCAGCTCCCCAGCCTGACATGGGGACAAGGTACTTCGTATTTTGTGGGGGGACACAACAACAGGAAAGGGGCTGCAAAGTGAGCCGTGGTGGGGATCCTGGGTGCCACTATTCCACTTCTGTCATCCCCAGCCTGGCACCACCCCCCAGGACCCAGCACAGCCCCTTGGCCCCTGGCCCAGCCTCCCGGGACCCACCATCCCGGCACAAAGGAGTTAATAAATTCATTGCTGACTAAGAAATTAGACCCTTAAGGAAAAAAAAAAAATAACCACCACCCACCTTGGCCCTCCCCACTCCCCCTTCCCCAGGATAACCGCGGTGGGTGTCAGGGTGCCCCCCGTGCCGGCACTGGGGTGTGGGGGTTGGGGACAGGTGGACACCGGGGTTTTTTGGCTACAGGCCAGGCTCGGGCACTACTCCTTGGAGGGCTTCTTGCTGCGGGCGTTCCACATGCCGCGCTTGGAGTGGTAGTAGTGGTAAAAGTTCCTGAGGCGCAAGCGCTCCACCTCCAGCCCGCTCTGGAGCACCCTGTGGATGGAGGGATGGGGCTCAGGGAGGGATGGACAAGGCTCAGGGCATGGATGGACAGAGGGATGGGGCTCAGGGAGGGACGGACAAGGCTCGGGGCATGGATGGACAGAGGGACGGGGCTCAGGGAGGGATGGACAAGGCTCGGGGCATGGATGGACAGAGGGACGGGGCTCAGGGAGGGATGGACAAGGCTCGGGGCATGGATGGACAGAGGGACGGGGGTCAGGGGATGGATGGACAGAGGGACAGGGCTCCAGGCCATATAGACAGAGGGATGGGGCTCAAGGGATGGATGGACAGAGGGACGGGGCTCAGGGGATGGACAGACAGAGGGACAGGACTCAAGCCCATACAGACAGAGGGATGGGGCTCAAGGGATGGATGGACAGAGGGACAGGGCTCAAGGGATGGATGGACAGAGGGACAGGGCTCAGGGATGGCTGACCCTGCTCCTGGGGGTTTAGGGGCTGCAGGACCCCCAGGCTCACCTGTCCAGCAGCTCCCAGTCCTCCCCACCCCAGCGGTCCCGGAACTCCTCCGTGTTCATCCCTCCCACGCGGTCAAAGTCCGACTTGTAGATGCCAAAGAGGCCAAAGCCGTTCACCTCCCAGTAGCCTGGAGGAGGGGGGATCAATGAGGTGACAGGTGGAGGGGACCCCACATGCCCATACCATCCCTTCTGTGTTCTCCCCACCACCTGGGAGCCATGAGGATTCCCCATCCCAATCCCTCTTCCCACTGCAAGCCCACCCCCATCGCTGCCACCTCCCAATGGGGGCACACTAGGTGACAGCCCAGTTTTGGGGGACACCACGCCCAGCGCACCTCAAGAACCCCTGGGGGCGCCTGAATCCCCCCTTGCCCAAACAAAGCAATCCCACCCTCTCCTGCATCCGAGCCCGGCTGTATCCAAACCCTGCACCGCAGGGCAAGCAGGGGGTATTTCCCAGCTGGAAAGGGGTCCTGGGTGAAGGTCCCCACTCACCATTGGGCTCCCGGGGGGAGCTGCCACAGCTCAGCCTCATGACGATGGGCGCGTAGGCCAGCTTCCCTTCCACGCAGTGCTTCCGGATGCTGTTCAGGATGTTGGGTGGGAAGTGGATGTGGAGATCGCAGAGGAACACGATGCTGTGCTCGTCCTACGGGAGGGGCAGACACAGGTAGAGGGGATCAGGGCAGAACAGCCTGGGGAGAGAAGCCACGGCCAGAGCTGGTCCTTGTCCCTGCTCACCTCCACTGTGTCCACACCTGCCTGGAGCCCGGCCGAGCGCTCAAAATTCCCGGTGCGCCGCAGGTACTGGAACCTGGGGAGAAAGGACAGGGCAGGTAGCGCTGGGGACAGACAGGGACACAGCCAGGATGGGGACAGGGATCCCCAGTGCAGGGAGGGGAACTTCCCAGGAAGGGAAAGGTGCTACAGTTCACACCAAGGGGTCCCCCCCGCAGAGTCAGGTGTTTCTGAATCCCAAACTCCCTGTGGAAAACTAGTTAGAACCCCCAAAAACAAGGAGGAGGGAAGGGAGCTGTGCGGGTGCAAAAGAAGCAGCAGGTTGTGTGAGCACTTGTCCCACCCTGGGGAGCCATGCAGACCACCCAAGACTGCAGGCTAGGACCCCCCACCCAGTTACCGGGGCAGCCGGGCATCCCGAAGGGCTTTCTCCACATCCATGTCCTCGCTGTCGAAGTCCACCATGATGACGTTGAAGTTGGCGTCCCTCGTAGCCCTGTAGAGGCCGGCCATGTCCGAGATGAACTGCTGGACCCAGCGGGCTTGGTTCTTCACTGCCAGAGACACGGCCCTGAGGCTCACACGGGAGGTCTCCGAGCACCCCCTTCCCCAGCCAAACACCCTCATCCACCCCGAGGATGCTGAGGGAGCAGCAGAGACCCTGGAGAGCCGTGTCCTGCTGTCACCTACCCGGCACCACAAAGTGCACCATGACATCCTGCCTCCAGCTGAGCTGCAGGGGCCGGCACAGGATGGGTTTTCCATAGAGGACGCTCCAGGCACTGGGCTGGGGCTCAGTGGCTCCCAGGGTCAGCCCATCAGGGTTGGCTTCGGTGCTGTCATCCTGCTTGCCCTGGTGCAGGAGGACGTAGACGTACTCGGAGAGCCGCACCGTGCGCTGGCCCCGCTCCGCCAGCTCCAGCTCCAGCAGGTACCGGTTCCCCCGGGCCGTGTCCCGACGCTTCTCCACGTTGATGATCCTCAGGAGGGTATAGATGCTACAGGGAAAGGAGAAACCTTGAAAATCACCATCACCCTGAGCTCTGCTCCCTGTGACCCAGGACCCACCCCCCGGCCTGGTGGGGCACAGGCTCAGCCCCCAAACTCCCTCCATACCCTCCGTTCTTCTCATTGAGCTTCTCCATGTATTGCGCCACCACGTCCACCACCTCGCTCTCGCTCAGCTGCAGGTTGCCCGACACGTTGCAGCGCAGGTCGTTCCAGTCGGAGCGCAGCAGCTCGAAGTCCACGGAGCTGACGCTGAACGTCCGCTGCCAGTTGATGGAGTCCTCCAGCCAGCCCTGCTGCAGCTCCTCTGCCTCGTAGGAGTAGTCCAACACCTCTTCCTCCTCCTCCTCCTCCTGGCCCTTTCCCTCCTCCTGCTGCGACGCCGTTGTTTCCGACATCTTCAGAAAGGATGTCACCCGTGTCCCCTCCAAGCGAGCAGCCTCGGAAGAGTTGTAATCAGTGATGGCCGCTGTCCTGCCCGGGGCGGGGGTCGTGTCCTCGTGGGTCTCCTGGCTGAAGAGCCCCTCAGTGCCCAGGGCAAAGAGGCCGGGCAGTGCCCGCTGCTTGGGCGGCCGATCCCACCTCCTGCCACCTTTCCGCCTGGCAGGGTCTCTCTCCTTGGAGATGTTGCTCAGGAGCCAGGGGCTCCGGCGGCCAGGGATGACTCGGAGCTTACTGAGGGGGATGGGATGCTTCTGAGGGGTCCTGGAGCGCAGGTGAACTCTCTTCCCAGGCTTTGGGTGCAGGAAAATGCTGGGGAAGGCTGGCTCCTGGGCCGGGGTTTTGCGTTTCCCAGGCTGCAGTCGGGTCACGTAGACCTTCTCCTGGGTTTTCCGAGGTTTCTTGTCCTCGCTGGGAGTTGCCGGTCTGCTGGGACCCGGCGTTTTGGCTTTGCCACCAAAGATAGGCACTGAGAGGTGGGGCTGGAGACCCGGGGCCCCACCGTGCTTCGGGGACGCCGGCAGCCCCAGCTCATCCTCCTCACCCTCACTGGGTTCCTGGGGCAGCCAACGGAGTGCCCGCGCCGGGCCCCGCTCCAGCGTGGGATCCTCCTGACTGGGGGGATCCTGGAGGGAGGCCGGTGGGCTGGATGTCCTCCATGTCCCCAGCTGCCCAGGGGTGCCCATCTTGGCCCCTGCCCAGCTCCGCTTCCGTCGGAAGCTGTAATAGTCCAGGTCGTCTCCATAATCCCCAGTGACTGACAGAGGCTCCTTCCCCTTGGCTCCGGGTGCCAGCCCAAAGCTCTGTTCCTTGGCCTCAGCTGGGGGGTCTGTGGGTTCAGGGTTGTCCACTCCTTCCTCCTCCTCCTCCTCATCCTCAAGGAAATCTAGGGAGCGAAGGCAGAGATAAAACACCCTGCGGCAAAGACAAGGAGGCAGAGCTTGTTCCCAGCAGGAGAGGAACCTGTGAGCGGCTGAGGTGAGGGAGCAGAGCTGGGGCCACCAAGGGATGCCTGTTACCCTCCCCATACCTCAGCTACTTCATCTGGGAGCAAACCCAGCCTGCCAGGGCTTTGCCAAGCTGCAAACCAACCAAGGCAGGCTCCGAGAAGCCTCTGGCTTCCCCAGGAGCATCCCCAATCTCCACAGATGTCCACAGGCCCCACATTGGGTCCAGTTCCTGCTTCCCATGGCCTAGGCCGATCCAGATGCGGATACTTGGCTTCGAGAAGCAGGGAGAGCAAATCCCAAACCCAGCATCCCACTTCCCACGTCCCCCAGTGTCCTGTGGCCAGGCCAGGCAGGATGGTTGGAGGGACGCTGCTCCACACAGCCCTGCCCTCCTGGAGCCCCCTGACACCACGGGATCATCCCAATGAGCCGCAGCTCCCAATGGATGGGCTGCCAGGAGCTCGGCAATCCCAGTGCCAGGCGTGGGGGGGTGACTCACTGTCGGGGCTGAGGAAGAGAAACGCTCGGTGCCGTGGATCCTCCTCCTCCTCATCCATCTTCATGTACTTATAGAACCCAAACCTGGGGACAGAGTGGAAAGGTGAGGGCCCAGCAGGAAGGGAGGAGGGCGCAGGTAAGGGGACGTGCAGGGAGGAGTGCCCTGGCTGCCAAGGGAGCCGGGCTTCCCAAATCCAGGAGCGCAGCCAGCGCTCGTGCTGCAACGTGCCTGGGAGATGGGGAAAGAGCCAGCCTTGGGGCGGCCCTTCCATGAGGGACAGGGCAGGGGGACACACAGCTGAGGACACATCATCTCAGTGTTCTTCCTCTGGCTCTGAGCAGCCTGTTGGCATCAGCCCCCTCCATGCACCACCCCAAAATTCCAGTCCGGAGCACTCACTTTTCCAGGTAGAGGGGGGACTCCCTGTAGAAGCACTTGTTCTCCGTCTCCATGTGAGTGAGGCGCGTGTAGTCATTGGGGTACACGAACGAGAGGTAGACCTGGGGAGGTGACCATGCTGTGTCACCTCAAGTTGGGGACCTGAGGCCACCACCATGGCCCCCAAGACCCTCCAGCACCATAAACACCCCACAGGGCTTTAACCCCAACCCTCTCAGGCTGAGCTGGGGAAGCTCAGGTTGACCCTCCAGCAAGGGATACTTTCTCTTGGATTTTAGCTGGCTGGAAACATCCCTGCCCTGGGTTCCGCTGTGCCCCCTGAGAGTGTGACCCTGTCCCCACTGCGAGGAGACACTTACAAACTGCAGGCCCTGATAGCGGGCGATGGGGAAATCCTTCACCACGTAGGTGGGGCTGTAGGCACAGGGCACCAGCACGTTCTCCACACGGGAGGCCTCGATGGCAGGGGCTGCGGAGAAGCGGATGTAGCTCATTCCCAAACCATCCCAGCAGAGATGCCTCCATCCAAGAGATGGGCAGAGGGATGATCCAGGTGCCCACAGCACCCAGGTCCTGCCTTTTTCCTCCCCCGAACCGCCAGCCAGGAATCACCGAGGATCCATTCCCAGGCACTTACTGAGGAAGAAGGTGTCCCTGGGGTCGGCCTTGAGCATGTCGGCACCGTGCTGGTCCTGCTGGGCCTCCCAGAGGTGGCTCCCACTGTGGCTGGCCAAGGTCTGCGGGATGTGCTCCACATGGTTCATCTTCAGGGATGACTCATCTGCAGGAGAGGGCAGGGGCTGAACCCCACAGGCACACCAGGAGTGCCTTTCAAAGTGGCCCTTCCCAACCATTCTCCATCACTCCCACCACAAAAGGGCTGGGAGCACTGTGGATTCCTCCTGATCCCCGGGAAGCCTGATGTCGCCCTCCCAGCCATCTCACAGACTCCATGACTAATCAGCCTAATGATTATTGCATCAACTAATGAGGACGAGGGCACAGCTGATCCCAGCCAGGCCACTCCGCTCTGATTAAAATCCAAGGGAACACTCCGGGCTTTAACCCCCAAGGACACAGGGATTAAACCCATGGATGTGCCTCCCCGCAGAGGTGAGGGAAACTGTCACACGAGCTGGTTTGCCTCCAGGGATGAGGGTGCCATGTCACCTGTGGCCATCAACCAGCCCGGAGGCTGTCCCAGGAGGTCACCCTGCACCGGTCACCTCGGCCGAGCTGTCTCCCACGGGTGCTCCCTTTCCACAAAGCCCTGCCTGCTGCAGAGCCACAGGGAATCAGGCAGGTCCTGAGGGAAGCAGGTGCCGCCTCCTCTTTCTGAGCCCAAATTTCTCCTGCTTGAGGCAGGGAAAGGCTTCCCAAATGAGTCCCTGCACCTGGCTGAGGTTCGGCTGCAACCCCTGGAAAAGTCAGGAGGGAAGACAGGCAAGAAGGAATTCTGCCTGCTGCTGGCAGCCCCTACACCACAGGGATGGGCTCCCCATGAGTGACACAGGGAGCTGCTGGGTCCAAAGGGACTGGGAAGCAGGAAAGAGAAGTGGAAAGAGCCGGCGCTGATGGACAGCGGTCGGAGAGAAGGATTTATCTGCACATAATCCATCTCATGGGCACTTGGCATCAGCACCACCAGCACCTCTCATCCCTCTTCTCCCCATGGATCCTGCCTGCCCCCCCTCCTCCTTATTGACACCTTCCATAGCAGGAATGATGACCGCTCCTCCAGCACACGGAGCGCCAGGGCAGGACCCATCCATCAAGCCCTTTCCTGCTGCCAGGGCAGGGGCAGGAAGCAGAAGATCTATAGATTTAATTAAACCTTGCACCATCCATCCCCGATTACACGACAGCTCCTCATAACTCAGGGACAGGCCCAGGAGCCAGCGGGGTCTTGGCAGCTGGGATGAGGCTGGAGCACCAGCAGAGCTGTGCTTCCCTGGTGTCTTGCCTCCACATCCCATTTTTAGGAGAGCCTCAGCTTGCTCCCAAGTACCAACCCTACCCACCACAGCCCTTGCCTCCCTCCTTACACCCATCAAAATCTCGGGGAACAGGGGCAGCTCAGAAGCTGAGATGCTCCCCCACCAGGCTCAGGTGCCACCTCTCCCAGCTCCCATCACATCCAGTCCCTGGAGAGCTTGCTGGTTTCTGGCTGCAGGAGGCACCTGGGCCTTACCTGTGTACAGAGAGATGTAGGAGGAGTCGATCACCTCAAATTTCAAGCTGGGGAGGAAAACTCGCCACTGGGAAAAAAAAATAAAAGGAGATGGGGAATGAGTAGGAGGGTGGCAGGGGGTTGGGATGCAGCTGCCCAGCACGGGTCCTCTCCCTCCACAGCTCCCAGAAACTTCCCTGCAGGGGAGGAACAGGGGAGAGGGCTGATCCTGCCCCATTTCCTGCCTTTACCCAAAAGGGTTTGGGATTAGCAGGAATGCCTGTGTGGGGAAGGCTCCTGGGGGTGGGATACAGGCTCTCATGGTGCTTCCCCCAGGGATTGTCACACGGCTACCCGTGGTTCTGTGGCCAAAGGACGCCTCTCCTCTCTCCAGTGCTTCATAAAGACTCGACTCAAGAGGGTCTTCAGAGCTGCCTGCCCTGATTTCACTCCAGCATTTTAAAAGCCAGTCTGGAGCCTTTGTCGGGACAAGCCCTTCAAATACCCCCAGGGATAGACAAATCAGGGTCCTGCTTTTGTTGTGGATGTTGTCTGTTGTCTCTTTTTGCACAGCTGAGAGGTTTTTCCTGCACGGCTGAAAGGCTTTGCTCCCTCCCTCCCTCCAGCAAAAACATCCCAGCTCAAAAAACACCGTCTCCCCCATCTATTTGTTTTCCCCATTTTTTTTCCCCCTGAAGAAACGCAGATCTTATCGAGATGGAGGAGATGGGGAGGAGGGAGGCAGCCAGCGAAGAAGGGGTGTTGTTGAAGGGGTGTTGTCGGCCTCCCTGATGCTTTGCTGGCATCAGTTTGGCTCCAGTGATTAATGAGTTCTTGAGAGAAAGAAAACCTTTGCTAATGAGCCAACATCTTCCCCTCCCACCAGCCTGAGCCCCTGACACATGCCCCGGGCTGTGCTGCCAAGGCAGGCAAGCTCAGATTTGAAACTCCCGGTATTCCTAAGGGGAAAAAGAAAACAGGGACGTGCTCCGTCATCTCGGCCACTTCTCCCATCACTGACCCTGGGATGCAGCCAGCAAGGTGGGTCCTACCTGGTCTGGGCCCACCAGGATCTTCCCCCTCTGCCAGCCCCACCAGGAGAGGCCAAGGAGGAGGGCAAAGGGATGGGGGAATGGTCACGGGACACTGGGAGTCCCATCACTGCTGGAGCCTGGAGCAAAGGGACCACCCCACTGGCATCCATGGGGGGAGCACAAGGGAGAGGCACCAGGGTCTTCAGGTCCCGCAAGACCACCGGCAGGAAAAGAAAACAGCAGTCCACGTGTTCCAGCACAGGCTGGAATAGCCAGGGAAACACAGTGATGCTGACTCATCCCCTCTAGCAGCCCTGGGAGAAGGACATCCCGGCTTTAGTCCAGGATTAAGCACTTTAACACACATTGGGAAAAGTCCTGGCACTGGCCCTCAACAGGAGCAACCCTGGAAGGAGCCTGCCATGGGGGCATTTACTCACCCCAACTTCCACGTGGTCCGAGCCCCGGTCGTCCTGCTTGTGGAGCAGCTCGAAGTAGTAGCGTCGGGAGGACATGAGGCTGCATGGGAGGGGACACAGAGGTCAGATCCCCTCAGCGAGCCCTGCCAGAGGGGCTGTCCCGGGAAACCCTCCCTGTCCTGCCCGCAGCTGGGTGAACCTTCCTGGGGCAAGGAGACAGGGAGCTGAGGTGGGTGTCTGCTCCCCCATCCCACTGCTGAGGAGCTTTGGGAGATCAGAAGGGACATCAGGGGATCCCCGTCCCCACCTCATCACCTGCAACCCCCAGCACCTTCAAACCATGGATTTGGGGTCCAGCCCAGCCTCCATGTAGCTGTGGGAGGGGACCATGGTCGGGGGCTCTTCCCAGGTTAGAGGAAGCACTCAGAGTCAGCATTCCCGTGTCCCTGATTCCATCGCCATGGGATGGGCAGTGGGAGCAAGGACACACTCACCGTAGGGGCTTGGAGACTTGGGAGCTGAATTTGGTGAACTCTCCTGGCGCTGTCCACTCAGTGCCAAGCTGGGAAGGAAGGACGAGCTTGAGAGTACCAGAACAACCACACCAAAGCACACCACAGCTTCCCGTTGTATGGGTTAACACCAAGAAAATCCAGGAGCAAATATTAAATATCTTATTCTGGGACAGAAGCTGGTCTTTGGCAGCTCCATCCAGAATGGGATCAAGGGGTAGGTGGTCCTTTGGAAGCCAAACCAGGTCTGGCAAGGGGCAAGGGTGGGGCCAGGGTGAAATAGACTAGCATTCCCAAAGGAGCAGAGAAGCAGGAGAGCAGCCCCTGGCAAAGCCACACATGGACCCTGCATGGATTCTTTCCCCTGGAAAGAAGTAACCCAGGAAAAAGATCATGGCTTCAAGGAATTGCTCTGTATTCATAAAGGGAGATTAACTAAAGGCCGGATAGTATCACCAGTTTTTATTGCAGGGAAAGGCAGAGAGAGCACATACCTTGCCCACGAACGCAGCCAGCCGGGAATTGGATGGACTGTCGTCAGAGCTGAGCCAGAACTCGGAGTTGTCATCTGATGCCACAGAAAACTGGAAATCTCCTGCAGAGAGCCAAGGAAAGGGTCACCACGGGGGGACACATGGACCCTGGTGGCACAGGCTCAGTCCCAGCGCCTCACAGGGAGATGGGGAAACAGGGATGAGCGGACAGAAGGGACAGGGCCACCCCACGCTCTGCAGGATGGCTCTGTCCTGGATGGGATAAGGGCTTTGCCTCCTTTCAAAGCAACCAGGAAAAAGGGTCTTTGTTCCAGGAAAACCCTCCTGTTTGGGAGCCAAGGCTTGGAGACTGCCTCCAAGCGCCTTTCTGTCCTCATGCGGTCATGAAGGGGGAGGGAGGCAGCTTCTCCAAGTTGCTGCACGGGAGGAAAAGCCAAGCTCCATCGCTCACCATCCTTGAAGGGGTGGATGTAGCCAAAAATCCTCAGCCCATAGTTCTTCCACTTGGGTGAGACTGCCAGCTTCTTCACCGTGGTGCGGGTCTGCGGAGGAGACAGGGAAGCACAGACACTCTGTGCCTTGCTCTCATATCACCCAGCCCACCTCCCCCGTGCTATCCTGGGGTTCTGTGCCAGGAGGTCCCACCACCATCCTCCATCCCTGTTCTGCTGGGAACCACCTGGCCCAAGCCAAACCCTGCGAGCAAAGGTCTCACGGACCAAGTGGAGACGCAGCAGGGAGGGATGGGTGGACCTTTCCTATGATCCATCAGCACCTGGCCTGGGACTCACGTGGGGAAAGAGTGGGAAATGGAGGTTCTTCCTCAGGTGCCTCACGGCTCCGCCGCACCAATCCTCGAAGACATGCAAGTTTGCCTTCCCCTTGTACTGTGGGAAAAGAGAGGGAAGGGAGCAGGGGGTCCTCCCCGCTCCTCCATCATCCCCTTGGCTGCTCCCTGCCCACCTACCTGCTCATTCCAGGGCAAAGCCTGCTTGGTCAGGTTGAGTTTGGGGTGGGCGGTTCGGTCGGAATGTTGGCCTCTGGAAAACCAGCCGTCCACGTCCTGCCCGTCGTTCTGTGGAAGAGGCAGAGGGAGAGATGAGATGGGGCATGAAGGCCAGCCCAGCTGTACTTGCAGGATGTCTCCTTACACCAGCGGTGAGAACCTGGCATGGGCTGCCCGGGGAGTTTGTGACTGCCCCATCCCTGGAAGCGTTCAAGGCCAGGTTGGACAGAGCAACCTGCTTTAGTGGATGGTGTCCCTGCCCATGGCAAAGAGGTGGAACTGGATGGGCTTTAAGGTCCCTCCCAACCCAAACCATTCCGGGATTTTGCGATCTGAACATCTCGCTTTGGATGCTGAGCGTTGCCAAACCAAGGCAAAAGATTTCACAGCTCACGGCAAAGGAAAGCAGGAGGAGGCACAGAAATACTGGCAAGGTGTCCCAGGCAGCAGTTTCAAAACGTTCCAGCTCAGCTTGTTTCCCTCCCTCTGCTGAAACTTCTCTAAAACAGCAAGTTTTCTGTTCATCCCAAATGTTTGCCTGATCTGAGGGGCTGCTGGAAACGGAGCATTTTGGGTTCCACCTCCAAAAGAGTGGAGGTGATCTCTGCATCCTGAGCAGATGAAGGAGGATGTCTCTCCACTCCCTCTCTTCCTTTAAAGAGGATTAGGTTAATCCCATTGCTTGTGTCTTGTAATTTCAGGGGATTAAGTGAGCATTCACCTGCCCCCAGATTGCTGAGAGGGTGATGGATGGCAAGGAAGAGCCAGGCACCTCTGGAGCCCCTCCAGAGCATCCTCCTCTTCCTCAGCCCCCTCAGCCCATCCTCCTGTTCCTCAGCCAGGAAAATAGCCAACTGCCTAAATAAACTAATTAATGTTTGGGAGGAGGGAGCAGTGCCCTTGGAAAATGTTATGAGGGAGGTTTTTGTGCCACACTCGCTGGAAGGATTCGCCCACCTCCCGGGAAAAGCCAAGATGAGATTCCTGCTGTGCCCTCCATCCTCACTCAGCACCAGCCCGTGCCTCCTCCAGGCACCTCAGACTCCTCCTTTGTCCGTCTGTCCCTCATTTCTGAGGAGCAGCAGCTCAGCAGTGTTGGGATGGGGCAGGGGACACCCCGTGGCTTTCCCCTCCCACCATCCCACAAGGCTACCCTGCTTTGAGGCCTTTTGGTGACAACAGGTTGGACAGGGGTTTGGTGACATGTCAGACAGCGGCACCAGCGTGTCCTCATGGCTACAATTCCAAGTGCTCCTGGGCTGGAGGCAAGGACAGACCCCCCCTCTCCCACCTCTGCTTGGAAGCTCCACCTGGGGTATACTGGGCCCAGTCTAGGGGTCCTCAGTCCAGGATGGAGGTTGACAGGACGGAGCAGAGGACACAGGAGAAGGTACCTTGCAAAGCAGTAACTGCAGAGCAGATGAAGCCAGGCCCTTCTCAGGGGAGCCCGGTGACAGGGCAAGGGCACGTGGAGCTGCGTGTGGGATATCTGGTGGGATGTCCCACCCAGTTCCAGTGGGATATTTGGGGGCGGTTTATCCACTGTGAGAGCTGCTGGGCAGAACCAGAGGTTGTAGGCCCCCAATCCTTGGATCCTCTCAGTAGGACAAGGCTTGGAGCAGCTTGGAGCACTCTACTCTGGGACCAGTGACCTCCACATCCCCATTGCAGCCCCCGCCCTCCGCTGCGTTACCATCGGATCCTCCTCGCGGCTCTCGCTGGAGTCCTCGGCTTTCCTGCGCTGCGCTGAGGCTGCCACGGGTCTCCTGCCAGGATCTGTCACCTCTCCTGGCCTCTCCCCATCTGGGGGAGAACAGAAGAAGGGTCACACCATGGCCCCCCCATCCCAGCACCGCTCCTCCTTTGGGGACACCCCTGTCCTTGGCGCTGGGAAGGGCAGGCGCTGGCACCGCCACTGCTCCCAAGGGACGGGGACACAGAAAGGGTGGTGGACAGCGGGGTGGGAGGTTCTGCCTGTGATTCCCCTCATTACATTTGCACTAAGCAGCTTTGCAGCAGCAGGTTTAATTACACACCCTGCAGCTCCCAGTCCTTTACATAAGAGATGCAGGATAAGCTCCCGGGGGTCTGCCCCCCCAGCCCATCCTCAGGGATGCATCGCTGCTCCTCCAGTTCTTTTGGAGCATCCTACTGGCCCCAAACCCCCCAGACACCATCCCCCTAAACCATCTTCGCTCCCAGCCCCGGTGGGCTTTGTTACCGTGCGCTGTGCTAATTATTCCCAATCCCTTTCCCTTGGGCAGGGAATTTCAAACCATCCCCACTCCCCCCAAAACAACAGTGCAGACTTGGAAAATACAGTCGTTATTTGGCGGGTGCCGGGGCACATCCCCTTTGCCTGTCACCCCAAAACCAGGTGGGACGTGGAGTTTGGGGTTCAACCATCGCTGCCCTGCGAGCCACTGACACAAACACCTCCAAGTCGCCCCCCTAAAAACCAGCCACCTCCACACGGCAATGTGGGGGACCCCCAGATGCACCGAGCAGTGACCCCCAGCCTTGGGCATCACAGAAAAGGGGGTCACCGACCCCCTCCCAAGAATACGGAGAGATGTCCCCATCCCCTCCACACCCTCCTTCCCCTCCACATCAGCAACTCGTGGGGCCTTCCCATCCCTCAAACTCCAACAGCCTCAGGAGCTGCCATGGCTGAGGAGGGGCTCAGGACACCGGGAGCCCCCCATCACACGTCTCCCACCCACGCCATTAGTATTCCAGTGGCTGCACAGCCGGTGTCTCCTTGGAGATGGCAGCACAAATCCCAACCCCACGGCGGGGACAGGAAATTAAGCTCTAAAGCCCCTTCTTGTGCTCTCGGCCATTCTTCAGCCGCTGGCAGCCCCGAGTGGTTCCTGGCAGCTGCCCCGGCCGCCCCAGCTCCAGCCCTGCATCCTTCCTTCCTTCCTCCCTCTGCGAGGAGGCTGATGGGGAGCAGCAGGACTGGAGCCTCCATCGCTCCTGGGATACTCCTACCGGCACAGGCGGTGGAAGGAAAGCCAATCCTCACCATGCTGAGGACGCCACTGCTCCACGGACATCATCGTTCCCCCTCCATGCTGCTCTGTGTGGATTAATCATGGACACTGCTCCCAAGGGACCTGCCTGGGGGTGGGATGCACCCACAGAGGGAGTCCTCTCCCAGCCTTGGAGGAGAGAAACCTGTCTCCCGTGGGATCCGCCAGCTTGGCATCAGTTTGGTGCCACAGAGAAACCCACCGTACAGCCTTGACTGCCCAGCCAACCTGAGCCAGCGCCATATCCCCGGCTGCATCCACAGGGATGCCTGGATGCGACCACCCTGCTTTGCCCTCCTCCAGGCACCGCGCTGGGACTGGATTGTGAGACACTGGGTGAACTCATGGGAGGTTCTCTGATATCAGCCGGAGCTCCCAGGACCCGAAGGCACAAGTCCCTGGCTCGCTCCTCATCCCTTCCGAGGGGCTCACACATCCCGGGAGGAGCAAAAGCACCAGCACAGCCCCAGAAAAGGCTTCCAGGCTTTCATGCAGACCTTCACCCCCCCAAACAATTTAAATATCAGAGAAGAAAGTGAAGGGCAGCCTGAACCAAACACCCGACTGCTGGTCAGGCTGTGGGGAACTGGGAACCAGTGCCATCGGGATAAGGGATGGGGAAGGGCAGCACCTCGTGCCAAGAAGCATCACTGCTCCCAAAAAACCCGAGTCCCTTTGCTCCAAATCACAGCCTTGAGGGAGGAGTGTCACAGGGGCAGGAGAAGAGGATGGAGAAGGCAGTGCTGGGAGGAAGGAGGGTTCCAGTTCCTCCCGGTATCCTCACAGCCCATGAGCCATGCCCAGCATCCTGCTGGGATGCACTGCTGCATCCATTCCCTCAGCCGGGCACCCTCAAGGACCACAAAGGGCGGGAGAGGGATGGGAGGTCTGAGGACGAGCAGGGACCCACTAGCTGCAGGATGGAGATGCTCAGGGAGGGAATGGAAGCACTAAAAGCTCTTCCCTGGAGTGATGCTGATGCTTTCGGAGCAGTAAGGAGGGGCAGGAGGCACAAACCGTGGCATGAACCATCTCTGAGTCACAACAGCCTCCAGACAGGGAGCCAGGGCCAGGATGCTCATCCTCGGGATGAGGCCGTGGGTGTGAGGGACCCACAGAGGCGATGCCTCCCGGAGGGAGAAGCATCTCCCCATTACCAGAGCCCCATATCCCCGTTCCAAACCGCCTGTGCTCCGCCGGGAAGCACAGAGAGCCTTTCACATCCCACCTCCTGCCTCCCACCTCCTCCTCCTCCTCCTCCCCAGCCCCAAACACAGCCCCTTTCTTCCGTCGGCTTTTGGAGCTGGGGTTTCTCCTGGCCCCTCTCCAAACCCCGCGACGTGCAGCAGGGTGACATTTAAACCCAGCCACAGCTGCAGCAGCGGTGGCACAGCGGCAGCGCCTTCGGGAAACCCGGAGGTTTCATTCCCAAACGTTTCCAGCGCAGACACAGCCTCGGAGCAGGAGCGTCCCCGCGCAAGCCTCCTAACGAGATGTTAAGTGATTATAATTAGCCAGCAAGGAATCAGTATCACGCCCCCCGCCACCGCCTTCCAGTGCCACAAAAACACGGCGTTGCCCACTGGGAAAAATTCCTGGAGCCGCCCGTTCCACAACAGTCCTCTCAGCTGGAGGGATGGAAATTGGTGTGGAATTGCTCTGGCTGAAGTGGAGCTGCCATAAGACCCTCCTCAGGTTGACAAATACCCACCAGGAGAGGTAGCCCCAGCACTTCCGTGCTTGACTCAGAGTCCCAAATCCCTCCTGGGCATCGACAGCTCCCAGATCTCCCCATTTCCCTCACTGTGCATCCAGTGCCCTCCAGTCCCCATCTGCTCCAGGCCTAGAGTGAGCTGGAGCAGCTCCCACGGGACCCTGCCCCATCCCAAGAGGGATGATGTTTGCTCAGCACGAAGATATTTCTTCCTGGGATGCAGCCTCTGGAGAAGGTTATTGTGAAATGCTATGAATTTTAGGGTGCATTTCACCCCAAAAACATTCCAGCCTCCCAGCTCTGCACTGCCCGTGGAGTCACCCCCCACTTCCAGCTTTCCAGCCAACACTTGCTTTATCTCCAACAGTCCCAGGTGCTTCTAACCTTTCCCCCTAAAATCCTGTGCTGGGGAGCAGATCCCACCTGTTTCCTCATCCAGCCAAAATCCCTCAGCCCTGCAGTGCCAAGGGCACTGATATCTCATGGGGCTGCTCATCCCTTCCCAAGGAGCAGCTCCAGAGAGGGGAAGGATGGAGGGGAGATGCTGGGAAGGATAAAGCTCCCAAACACCAACGCAAAGAGCTCCTGGTGCTTGGGAAAAGCCCTGCCATCCCCCACCTTCCCCGGCCTCAAGGGACCATTTTGGGGACCCCTCAGGGTGCCAAAGGGGGCCCTGTCACAGCCAGACTGGGGGTGAGGTGCCACCCCTGGGGTGGCACAAGGCTACTTGTACCTCTGATGGGCCAAATATTTCCCTTTGAACAACCCCAAATAGGCATGTGCCAAATTTTTCCCATGGGCTCCATCCCAGAGGAGCAGGACAAGGAGCCCAGGGTAGCCTGGCAAGGAAGACGAGGCCTGCAGGACTTCCCGGATGGAGAAATGGTCCCAGCGACAACCAAACCAGCCCATTCCCTCTGCTCCAAAGTTCCCTTTTGGCAGCACGGATGGGACAGCCTTCCCTGGCACTGGGATGCCGTGCCAAGGCGAGTCCATCCAGGGAAAACAGACTTTCCCAGGAGGGATAGGAGAGTGGGGCAACACCAGGAAAAGCAGCTCCCACAAAAACCTCACTGCCCTTCCTCTTCAAAGGGCTCCTCTCATCCTCCTCCTTCCTCACCTGCTCTCAGCATCCCTCACCAAAGCAATGAACCCCACGGTGGGTTGCAGCGTTCCAGCCTCCCAATTAAAATCAAAGGATCTGCCAAGATGGATCCCAAAGGGACACGTTTCCCCCCCCACAGTTCGGGGGGGACACACGGCCGAGTGTCACCCCAAACCTCTCCCTCCTGCCCTCCCTGTGTATGGAACCCCCAAGAATGAGCCCCTTGAGGGAGCCACAGCCCAGGACAGGGCACAGAGCATCCATCCCATTGCTGCACGGGGATCAGGAGTTTTGGGAGCCCTCTGGACCATGGCAGAGGTGTTCCTGTTCCCACCTGCCTGGTCCCAGACCATGCCATGTCTGGTGGGCAGAGAGAGGCCTGGCTGGGTTTTTCCTCCCCAGACAGCCCTATTTCATCCAGGAGCTGCCTTTAGCACCCCCAGCACCCACCCGATGCTCCCCCAGTCCTAAAAGTCCTTCCAAAACCCAGCTCCAGCACTGCCAACCCCCCCGCATGCGAAATCCCAGCAAATCCCCAGCCCCGCATCCCCACTAAGAGCCACTTTAGGGTTTTAATATCATTTTTCCATCCTTTTTTCTCCCCTTTCCACCTGGCACATCAGCTTTTCCACCCCATTGACCTGGAGCTGTTTCCAGACGGGAGAACACCGTAATGGCCTCATTATTTCCAAGGAGGAATCTGTGTGTTCAATTAAGCAGAGAAGGATAATTATCTACTTGGAGAAGATCAGGGAAGGGGGGGTGGGTGTTTTATCAGGGACCAACGCAGCTCCCAGCCAAGCCCCTGGGTGCTCCAGAGCCACCTGTCACCACCAGCTGGGCTGAGGGGACATGGGGACCCCTGGGATACTCCCCCCAACACCTTTGCTGTGTTCCCAACCCCACTTGGCTGGTTCTTCCCCACTTTACACCCCCAAAAGCCACCTAAAAGCCTCATGCCCTGCACCTGCAACCTCCAGAGTGTCCAGCTGCTGGCTGACACTCAGTTTAATAAGTAATTAACCTTTTTCCTTAGTAATTAACCAGGCAGCACTCCGGGGCACAGACAGACACCTTGACCAAATCCAAAAGTCATCTCCAAACTCCTTCTGGTGCACAGACCCTTTCGGCGATGCTCTTCCCCAAAACTCTCCCCCAAACCCTTGCACCAAGTTCTCTCTTTTGTATTGGGTTTTTTCCCTCAGTTACTTGTTATTCCTCTCTTTTTTTTGAACTCCATTCAACATTTTTCCAACTGAACCACTCCCTGGCTCTCCTACCCTGGCAGCAGCAGAATAAGGGTTCCTCTGTGCATGGCCAAACGCTTTCCCAGCCTCCACCCGACCCCTTTCCATCCCCTCATGTCCGAAAATGCTCAGAGGGATCTGAACTCCGGCTTTGCTGCACCTTCACCCAAGTTTTAGGTGCCCACTGGAAACTCCCGGTGTAAGGAGCAGCATCTCCCTGGAGTCTGGTCCTGGACAGCTGGGTCCAGCTTCCACCTCTCCACACCCCGGCCAGGGAAGGTGCCCGTGTCCCCCATGGCACAGGGCAGCCTAAACCCAGCGTTGCCGGAGCGCATCTCTCACACGGCGCTTCCCAAGCCATGATCCCCATCACGCTATGGGCACCTTCCCATCTCTCTCCCCATCTCCCACAGATCCCCTTCTCCCCCAAAAGCCCACGCGCCCCATGAGCCGGAGTGGGGATGGACACCTTGCTTCCACCCTATGGCTTCCCCTTGGAGCATCCCAGGGATGAAAGGGACGTAGGGAGGAGGTTGAGAGAGCAAGGACAGGCACCTGCCAGGTCCAGCACCTGAAAACCCCCCTGCAAGTGGCATTGCTGAGCACCCTCCCTTCAGGAAAAGCTCAGCTCACCGTTGCGCTGCTGCACCCCAACACCCAGAGGGACCCCCATCCATGGTTTTCCCAGCCATCCATCCACAGGGATGGTGATGCCACGCCATTTCCCCCCTATCCGAGGCTGCACAGGGGGCAGCCCCATGGGATAACCACAGAGGACACGGGGCAGCAGCTTGGGGACAGTCCCGGGGCCAGGGGGCAGCCCCTCGGGATAACTGTGGGAACATGGACCAGTGGCTCAGGGATAACGACGGGAACGTGGGGCAGCCCCCGGGGACAAACCCCTCGGGGACAATCACAGGGACAGCAGCAGGAACACGGGGCTGGGGTAATGGGGTAATGCCTCCCCCACGGGGACAATGCGGGGGCAGACCTTGTCCCTTTCCCACCAACAGGACCCCCCCGGTGTCCCCCCTCCTCCCTCGGAGCCGCCTCATTTCCTGCCTCGCTCATTCGCATTNCCACGGGGGTCTGCCGAGGGAAAACCGGGAGCGAGCGGGCACCGAGCGGGCACCGAGCCGAGCCGTGCGGCACCTGCCCCTCCGCTCATCCCTGCGGAGCATCCCGGGAGCCATCCCGGCGCCAGCCACGGGCGGGAGGAGG
>VWZG01005598.1:235742-261193 GCA_013396735.1 Grallaria varia
ACCCCCGGTGGGGGAACAGGCAGTGCCCGGTGGCTTCAGCCCCTGCCCCAGGTGACACATCCCTGCTGTCTCCCCAGCACAGCCTTGCAGCCACCCCTGGGCCGGATTAGACCCTCAACCAGCTCCCCCCACTCTGAGACCCCCATTTATTCCCCCCCAGGCCCGTGACTGCAAGTTGGTGGGGGACCTGGAGGGTGCCCAGCGCCACAGCTCCCGTGCCAGGGTGGCGAACATCATCTGCTCCGCTCTGGTGTCCGTCGCCTTGGTGGTCTTCATCATCATCACCATCGTCGTCATCAGCAGATTCAGGGGCCACTGACAGCCACTGGCCCCACGTGCAGGGGGGCTTCTCCCCCTCCTCGTGCCCGCTTGAGGCGCGGAGAGCGAAGGGGGCAACCCCCGTGCCCTCGCTGCTGCCCCCCGGGTGTCCCCGCGCGGCGTCGGGAGGGGATGGGGCAGCCCTCCCCTCTTTTCTCTGCTCATGCTCTTCCTGGCACCTGTGACACACCTGTCACTCCCCGCTGTCACCAATAAAGCTCGTCCTCCCAAACAAACCCCCTCGTTGTCGCCTCATTCACCGCGGGGCAGAGATAAAGGTCCTTGCACATCTTAATGGCACTCTCCTTCTTCTTCCTCCTCCTCCTCCTCGCCCTGCCTCTATCCCGCCTCAGGGCAGGGTGCTTCCAGCCCAGATCCCAGGGAGATTCCTTCCCAAAATCTCGGGCAAAGCAGAAGAAGGAAATTAAAACCCCTCCGTGTTTTTTTGGCTGCCCGCACACCCTGCAGCCCCGTCTCCCCCCACCGCCAGAGAGCCCCATGGATGTGGTTCTTCCACCTCTCCGTATTAACCTCCCATTTCATCCATCCAGTGGCACAAAGGAGGGATCTGCCCTGCCCGGCTCACCTGGAGGGAGGGGGCAGAAGGTACCCGTGGGGTGATAGGACCTACAGAAAACACTCCAGCCCCTGAAGGGGTGCTCCCAGACACCACTCTCAGCCGATAATGGGTTACATAAGAAGAGACGAGGAGTCCCGGCGGCTCCGGAAAGTGCCGGTGACAGGATTCCCGAAGGATGGATTGTTACAGAGATAGCATGGCCTTTCTTGGCACATCCCGGAGAAACTCAGGAAGCCAATCCTTTAAGCCTGTGTTTTCTGTCTATCACCTCAAAAATAGTCATTGACTATAGTCACTCAAACCACCAGAGGAAAAAAGGTATAAAAAGAGGTTGGACTTGAGCAAAATGGGGGGAAATGACCACCATCTCTGCGGGGTAACCAACGAGCTGCCCTGCATCCTCCCCCACCTTTGAACAACAAAGGGATGAGCAGTCATTTCACGTCTGCTTTTTCCTATACTTTGTACCTTCCTTTATACCCTTATATCTTAGGCTATGCCTATTCCGTTATATCTTATGCCTTATATCTTTTCACATTTACCCCATAGCTACCTTTATTTCCTGATTTACCTGGCCAGCATCTTTATTTCATAAGCACCTCATGCCTTATACTTTTCAATCTTTAAATATACCTCGCCTTCCACCTCATAACCCACCGGGTATATATCTTACTTTATATTGGTTGTGGTGCTCCTTTAAGGTGTGCAATTCCTGTTAACAGGTTTGTTAGGGGGAGGCACCTATATTCTTTCTTGTTGCTTTGCCTTACCAAGAGGGTTTGGATTTTTGATTTAGGTTGTGCTTCTGATTAGTAGTTTTCGGTTGATAATTAAGAATGTGGTGTGAGCCGAGGATGTTGTTGGGGTCGGTATTGAGGCTTAGGTTGTTGTGCAGTCTGTAGAGTGTGTTTTGTGCTGGTTTCTTTTGGGGTTGTGTTGTCGATTAAATACAATCATGCAGCTGAACATTATCACCAGCAACGAAATACCCACAGTGATTGTCAGATCCTCCTATTAATAAAAAAATCATGTCGGGAACTGCTAGAGTTTGCTTCAGTTTGTTTCAGGTGCTGGCAGTGATATAACTTTTAAGAGAACCTGGTGGAAAAGGGTCTCTTGCTATTTAAGTGTGGTTCTCACTGGAGTACGAAAATCCCTGTTCAACCAGTGGATCTGTCCCCCTTTAGGTGGGACGCAGCCAGACTGTGCTGAGCGTTAAAAGGCTTTGACATTCTGAGGACACTTGTAGCTAATAAAAAAATATATTAATACAAGTGGGGGTGGGACCAGAAATCTTCACATTTCTGTCTTTTTTTGCTTTCCCTTTCCCATTTTTAACGTGACAGTACCAGTGCCAGCCTGTGCCATGGGGGGGTCTGTCTTGGAGTGACCCTCACACGGCGTTGGAGTCACCCCATGGCTCCATCACTGTGCTGGAGCCATCCACGCTCCTCATCACGGGGGCAAGGCTGGCTATAAAAAGCCTTCCCAGGCTTGCCATCCCAGCTTTTCTCCCAGCTCCCAGCCTGGCCTGGAGGACAACCACATCCCGCAGGGCTGTAATTTCCCAGGTTTATATTTAGCGGAGCGGGGCTATATAAGGGGTGCCCAGCCGTGCTCCCCCAAGGCTGCTGGAGCCACGGGTGCCCCTCTCCGTGGCCATGGACACCTCGTACCCACGGGAGGACGAACGGCCCCCCAAGCGGGGGCCACCCCCCAATGTCCCCCCACCCCGTGACCACCTCGTCTGGGCCATCTTCAACACCCTCTACATGAACTTCTGCTGCCTGGGTTTTGTGGCGCTCGCCTTCGCTGTTAAGGTAGGGATTGCCAAGGAGGCACGGAGCACCTGGGATAACTCCTGGGGGTGGGGACAAAGCCCAACACCCTCCAGAGGCAGGTGACAGCCCGGTAAATCCTCCCTGCCATTCCTGCCCTCTGTTACGGAGGTTGTGGGATCCCCTTGGATAACCACAGCTCCCTGTCCGCCTTCCAAGGACCAGCTGCTTCATCCTAGAAAGTGCCAGGGGAACACGATGTCCCCAGCCATCCCCTCAACCTTCTGACAGGAGCAGCTCCAGGTGGACTGGACCACGATGGAAAGATCGGGGAAAGCAGGGGCTGGAGGGAGGGAGGCTTTGGAAGAAGCAGGAGGGAAAAATCCCAGAGGCAGAGGAACCAGGGACAGAAGGGAGCAGGAGCATGCGGAGCAGGGGCAGCCTGGGATGGACAGACACACAGACAGACAGACACTGGATAAATTGTGGGCTGCAAAGGGGCCAAAGCCCTGGAGCGAGGCTGGGAGAGGCACGAGCTGGGAGCTGCAGGAAGGGTCTGTCCTCCTGTTGCAGGCACGGGACCGGAAGGTGGCCGGGGACGTGGAAGCCGCTCGGCACTTCAGCTCCAAGGCCCGGTGCTACAATGCCCTGGCCACGGCGGGCAGCGTGGTGGTGCCACTCCTGCTCATCGCCCTCATCGTCACCGGTGTCATCCATCTCTCCAAGCTCGCCCAGGAGTCCGTCGGCTTCTTCACTTACCAGTTCAGTGGGAGCGACGATGAGGACCAGTGACCGGGGGGGTGAAGGGCTTGTGGAACCTTCTTCACATCACTGGTGGCCCTCCTCAAAAGGCCACCAACCCCCTCTCTGCCACCCCCGGCCACGGCCATCAGCTCTGATGCCCACCGGGCGCTGCATGGCCAAGTCGGGGGGGCAGCCCCAGGGGCTTCTTCCCCATCACTGCAACCCCTCCCTGCCTGGCTAGACCCGGCTCCCCACCACACTCAGGGGGCAGATCAGTTCTTTTCTTTTATCCTGTGTTTTTTTTTTTACCTCCTGTTATCCCACGTGGAGCTTCCGTGGTCACTATTTAAATCATTAAACGTTTTACACAGCGTGAGTTTCTGCTTGCGGGGGAAGTGGGGGGCTGGGGGCAGGGAGGTGCCAAAGGGAAAACATAAATATGGATTTTTGGCTCCGACCAGGCTTCTTGCAGACAGAAGATGCCACCATCCTCGTGACCCCTGGCCACTGGGACCCCTGTGACTGAGGAGGGGAGGAAGCAGAGAAGATCCTTGGCCCCGTGGCGACATGCTGAAGCAAATGGGCTGTCACCCCTCCCACGGAATGCTGAGACCTGCAAACTCATTGCAGCAACACAGACAGCCCCAGTGTGTCCCCAGCCAGGACAGGGGGGTGAGCGTGGGACCCAACCCCACTGCTCCCTGCTGTCCCCCTCCCTGGGCTGGAGGCGGCTCATTTTGGCTAAACGGGACTACAGGATCCCTTTTTTGAGGATAAACCCCCTTTAGTGCCAACCAAACCTGCCTCAGCGTGGGGCTATATATCCCAGTCCCATCTGAATCCCAGTTTGCGCAGTGCTTGGGACTGGTGCTGGAGCAAGAGGACGGCGTGTCCTTTTGTCCTGCCAAGAGCTGCACTTAATTAGGGGCTGGTGGCTCTGATGAGGCTGGAGCAGAACAGGACTAATTACACGGCTGGGAGAGTCCCTGCTCCTGCCTTAAGCATTCCCACATGCCGCGGGGCTTTATATAAACTCAGTCGAGATTCCTGGGGTTGGTTTGGCGAGGACAGACCCCACGGGGCAGGGAACGCCTTCGGCATTCCCTGCTTCCACCCAGGGCTGCTCTGCACTGAGCCCCGGGAACAGGGATGCGGGAGGGAGGGATGCGGGAGGAAGGGATGCTGTGGGACGCAGGGCTGGGAGCTGGGGGTACCCTTCCCACCCTGTGCAGGCACAGCCCTTCCTCAGGGGTTTTTGGGGACACCAAAAATGCCCTGAGCAAACCCACAGCAGCGTTTTGTTCTCCCCGAGGCCGCTCACGCTTGGAAAAAACACTGCCCGTGTCACCATCTGACAGAATCCTGGGGGGGATCACTGATTCCCAGACTTCCTGCAGATGCCAATTTGGAAAGGATCTAACTCCAAAGCTGCTTGAACAGAGAGGGAATAACGTATATGAGGGGTTTAAAATAACACAGTAGAGATGTTACACACCAAATAACTCCCCAGAAAAGGAGCTCTGTGCTGCCCGCATGGGGCTAAAAGGCTTTTGGCTGCATATTTTGGACTAATACTGGCACCAAAACACTACTCAACTGGTGAAGCAGAAGTGGCTGAGCCTTCACAGCCCTTCCAGCCCACAGAACAGCGCCAGGGGAAGGCAAGGACCGGGGCAGGACGTGCTGGAGGAGCTGGAGTCGGGGTCACAGATCCATCTGGGCAGGGGCTTCCTTACAAACTCAGGTGTCAAGAGCATAAACAGCTCCTGGGGGTTCAGAAGACTCATTTGAAATGGTCATTTTCAGGCTTAATTTTATCTTCTGTGCTGAGTGAGAGATACTGGAGGTGTGTGAAGGGGTGTCAGGGGTTCAGTGCCCCCAGACCAGACATGCTGACCCCCAGCCATGGTCACAGCTCTGTGGCCACCACCCCTCCCTGGGAGCACAAGGACAGGTGGCACACTCAGTTTTGGAGGGGCAAAGGGCTCATGGCACAGTCTGGGATCCCCTTTTTTACCCCACCATTACCTCCCCCCTCCACTGACATCCTGGATCTGCTGCTCCAAGGCTTAGGTGGCCCCAGTGGGTGACCTCTGGATCCAGCCGGGCTCCGTGGGGAAGGAAACGCTTTGTCCTGCAAACAAAAAATAACCCCTTGTGTGAGATATGGGAGTGTTTCTTCCTCCCAAATTCTTTGTTTCAGGGAGCACAGCCGGGGGCTGCTGTCGTACCCTCCCGCAGGGGAAAGCACTGCCCCGACTCCAGCACTGCTTCCAGGGGTGATGCCGGAGGGTCCCGGGTGGTCTCAGTCACTCCCATCCTGATCTCCTCCATGGTGATAGTGAAATCCAGTTTGTTGCCCAAGTAGGAGACACCGGAGACTTTCAGCATGGCGATGTCGTGGGGAAAGGCAGGATTGAAGCGGAGGCCGGACCTCGTGATCCTGCAAAGGCAGGAGCACATCAGGGTGGGAACAGGGGGAGCCACGGAGGAACCAGCTCTGGGGGGTGGCCACCTCTCCAGGCATTGCCACCTTGTGCACCCCAGAAGAGTTTGAAGGAGTCCTTGGTGCATCCAAAGATCTTGGGGCAAATCCTGAACGCGCTGATGGAGCACCTGGTGAGGAGCTACCGGGGCTGTGATTTCACAGCCCAGCACCCAAAGATACTCCTACCCCCCTCCAGTTGTACCACTGGGGCCTGGGGTTTCCTGAAGGTTGGATTTTTTTTTTCTAATTAAAAAAAAAAAAAAAAAAAGATAAAAAAAGATAAAAAAATGCAATTTTTTTTTTTCTTCTGGGGCGGCTCAATTCCAGACGCCTACTTCAGCTGCCACTCCCATGGTTTGGAGGGCTGGGAGCACAGCTGGTCTTGCTCCTTCTCCAGAGATAAGAGAGCAATCAGCCAGACTCTTCCTCCAGCCCTGACCCAATGCCAAACAGCCTGTGTGGGCGTTGGCTCTGGGCGAGGAAAAACAATGGTCACAGTTGTCTCTGACCCGAACCTTGGCACACAAGAACTCTTGACCATCGACTTCAGAATGCTGAGAGGGCTCAAGGGACTGGAGAGGGTTCGGGGGACTGGAGAGCCCCAGCGCTGGGCAGGATCCATGCCCTACAACGGGAAAGGCAGGAGCCTGGCCCCAAGGGCTGCACAGTGCCATCCCAACCTCTGGAAATTTGGCCAGAGCCCCAAAGCCCGTGGCTTGAGCCTGCCCCGACACACCCCTGGTGCCTGGAGACCTCCCAGCTTGGCCAAAGCCGAGGCTGAGGTTACCAGCTGGGAATACAGCAGCTCACACCCAGCACCACCAAGGCTTTTCCAGCACCTCTGGCCACACACATGGAGTAAAAACCTGTAGTTAGCGCTGGAAGTTTTCACTGGGAATCAAAGGGCTTGATCCAGCCTCAACTAAACCAAGAATAGGCTCAAGAGGTGATAGCTCCAGGGGTGGAAACCACCAGATATGACAGACAGCTCTGAAATTACATGAACAGCTCCATGTTTCCCCGAGATATTTTAAAGCTGAGGCAACGCCTGCTCAGCACGTCCCTCCACAGAGGCTCCCACGTGTGTGCAGGGGGCCACAGAGGGACTGCAGAGAGTGTTTCCTCACCATACCCAAAAGAGACAGGATGACCTCGCAGCTGAGCCAGAGAACAGGCTTAGGGAATGCATTTGGTTTCCCAAACATGACCCGGCATGAGTCTCACCTGAACCCCGTGTAGCCGAAGAGGATGGCTTGCAGGAATCCCCCCATGCCTGTCAGGAAGTTCACGGCTCCCGATCCATCCGAGTTCTCCACCCAGACCTGCTCCAGCACAAGAAAGAAACCGCTCAGGAGTTGACTGGTGGACAACTTGGGGCAGTTTTGTGGGTTTGAATCCCATTGTCACTATCCCCATCACGCATCTAGGGTGTCTCTCAGTGGGATGTCACCTGCTTGGGAGCAGGCAAGATACAAACCAGGGGGATTTGCAGCCCTGCCGCTCACCTTGAAGGGCTCTGTGATGTTGCTGAAGCACTTGTGCAGTTGGCTCTGGGCTCGCTGCACCTCCTTCAGCTCCAGCCAGCCCACAGCAAACATGCTCTGCAGGAGAGGGGAAGGGCCTGTCACTGCTGCTGGTGACGGCCCAGCAGAGCAGCACCACCACTGCCATCATTCCCATCCAGAGTAAACATTCCCAGCACACATTCCCAGCTCTGCACTGTCTGCCCTCCCTGGGACCCTAAAGCAGGTCTGATGAATCCTCCCTGATGGGGCTGGAAGCCACTGTCCTGGATGGAAACATTCCCTCTGCATGGGAACATCCCCCCCAGATGGGAACATCCTCCCGAGATGGGAACATCCCCCCGAGATGGGAACAAGCCTCCCTGGCTGAATCCCACCCTGGGGTCTGCCCATTCCTTACCCAGGTCATGGCTGGCCCAGGCAGGTCGGTGACAGGTTCGTACATCTCCAGGTCGTTCCTCCGGACCTCGGCACTCATGGGATGCATCAGTGGGAATCCGAGCAGGACCACGTCGGCTTGTTTCACCGGCTCACCTGGGGACAGGGGCTGCTCGGAGCGTGGGCACCAGCCAGGAACAACAGGCTGATGGATACACCCGACTGCCACCGAGGGCATCGGAGCAACCTTGTTAGCTGCATAAATCTCTTCCCACTCTGTGCTCCCAAGTATCCTAATTTTTTTCAGCCCACTAATGAGAAACAATCCAGAGAGGTGGGAAAACCATCTCCAAGGCCGGCTCTCTGCACTGCTGGTTGAACACTGCCCTTGGGAAGCAGCAGGGACTCTTCCTTTGCCATTCCCAACTTTGAAACCTCAGAGTACTGTTCCTTCAAGGATTAAAAGTGTGATCCATGGCCGTCTTCAAGGGCTGCCACTGCCTCCCCACTCACCTGGGCTGTAGCCGTCGTACTCGGGGTGATATTTCCTCTCTGCATCAAAGGGCACTTTGAGTTTGCTGGCACAGCCCTCCCACTCCTCTGGCACCGGGAGCAGCAGGTCCCGAGCGAGTTCAGCAGCGAAGTTTAAGCTGGAAAAAAGGAGGAACAACGTTTTATGTCAGGGATGGGTGACAATGAGAGGAGAAAGGGGACAGAAGGAGGTGACTGAGCTGCAGAAAAGGCTGCCGTGTAAGAACAGGCGTTAGAGATTGAGCCAGGGGTAATAGCATCCACCAGAGAGTCGGGAGCCCATTCCTCCAGCTGCGGGTGTCTCTCCCGCTGGGTAGGTGCACAGCCATCTCATGGGATGCAGAGGGAGAAGCCCAGCAGTGAAGGGAGATGCTTCTCAGCCTCACAGGGGCACATGAACAGCTGGAGGAGTGGCTGTGGTACCACTGACTCCTTCCTCTGACTTTGGAGGGGTGACAGGGAGAGGGGTGTGAAGAAAGGAAAAAATTATCCCCCCAGGAGCCCCATTGCCGCCTGTCCCTGTAGAGTGGAAGAGAAGAGAGCCAGGCAGTGCTCCCAGGAGACATTCCACACGTTACCTGCGCCGTGCCACGGCATTGGTGTAAGCAGAGTTATCAACCTGGCAGTGATGCTCGTCTGGGGGCATGACACCTGGGAGGACAGGAGGGGACACTTCACAGCTGAGCATACCCGGCAGTCCTGGGCCCCTCCTCAGGGTCATGGCTGGAGGAAGGGGACCCTCCTGCGTGCCCATCCAGAAGTGCTGCCTCTGACAAGATCCCACACGGTCTCAGTGGGATGCTCACTAGAGAACAACCATGGTGCTGGTGGCAAAGGATGAACAACCTGGTTGACAGCTTTAGCTAATGGGTGTAGGTTCCTCAACCTGAGGGACCTCCACTTCACATGCAAGGGAAACTTCAACTCATGGAATACCAGGATGGCTTGGGTTAGGAGGAGCCTTAAAGCTCGTTCACTTCCATGGGCAGGGACACCTTCTGCTAGATCAGGTGACTCCAAATCTCTGCTTTTCACCGCTTTCCCATGGCACAGGTACCTCTGATGTGGTAGAGCTGCTCGTCCTCACTCCACACCATCCTGCTGCACCAGTACTGAGCCACGGCTTCCACCAGCTCCCAGCCACCGTCCTCCTGGAACAGCTTCTGGTCCTGAGGGAGCCAAAGGCAGACAAAAATGGGCATGAGGGAGACTCTGCCAGACCCAAAGTCAGCAGAAGGATGGACAGGAGCTCTGAGGAGATTGAGGGAGCAGGAGAAAAAGTCAGAAAACTGGCCTGGATTGAGCCAACGGGTTACTGAGGTGCCCACAGGAGCATGGACAGAGGAGACAGGCTGAAGGAGGGAACCTGCAGAGCAAACAGAGCAGAAGTCCTCTGGGAAGGGACAGTGACGGCCACCAGGTGTCCTGTGGGCTCTACCACCGGGCCATCAGGTGGTACAAACTCCCTTTACCTGCGTGGTGCAGTAATACTGCTCAAAGGCCATCAGGACGTCCCCAGTGATGTGGATTTCTTGTGCTCCGTAGATCTCCTCGGGGCAGACTTCCCGGCCAGTGGCTGCGCTCTCCCACGGGAATTTTGCGCCCTGCGCGAAGACAACCATGAACACATCACCTTGGGGTGCTCCCTCCAGCCTCTCCACTGAAAGAGCCCCAGGAAAAAACCCAGGATAAAGCCCTGTGTCCTCGTGAGGACAGGGGCTGGTGCCATCCCCTCAGCCCAGTGTCCCTGTTCCACACCTTGTAGCCTTGTTCCTGTGCATTGCACTTGGCTCCTTCCAGTGTGCGGATCCGGTACTCCAGGATGGCCCGGGCAGCTTTAGGATAAAACACCAGGATGTTCGGGAACATCCAGGTGTCCTGCGAGACAAGAGGGTGGGATTGGCTGGTGGGGCGTCCAAAGGCTCTCACCAGTTTCACCCTTCAATGGAAGGATGGGGTCCTCTCCCACCCCGATGGAAGGACGGGGTCCTCTCCATCCTTTTCCTACCCCAGTGGAAGGACGGGGTCCTCTCCATCCTTTTCCCACCCCAGTGGAAGGACGGGGTCTTCTCCATCCTTTTCCCACTCCAGTGGAAGGACGGGGTCCTCTCCATCCTTTTCCCATCCCAGTGGAAGGACGGGGTCTTCTCCATCCTTTTCCCACCCCAGTGGAAGGATGGAGTCTTCTCCATCCCAGTTGCTGCGCCAAGTCACCAGGTCACTAGCCAGCATGGCCCTCACTCACCTGGTCCCAGAAGATGTGTCCCCAGTAGTCCTCACCCCGGGTGCCATTGGACAAGCCGCCGGGACTGATGCCATGGAAGAGGAATCCTGGGCTTTCCTGGGGCGGGATAGCACTCAGCAGGTAGTAAAGGCAGCCATGGAGGGCCTGCTGCAGGGCCGGGGGTCCGTCCAGCTCCACGGAGCAGCCCCGGCGCAGCGTGGCCCATGCGCGGGCGTGGGAGCGGTGCAGGGACCCTGCGGCCATCAGGGACAGCCCCTCGCTGTAGTTCCGCTGTGCCTCCTCCTCACTCTCTGCCACGGCCGTCAGGAACTCCCAGGATCGCTCCTGCTCCTCCCCGCCCAGCGTCAGGGACGGGGGCACGGGGGTCCAGAGCATGTGAACAGTGGGACGGGGTCCCCCCTCCACCTCGGGAACCAGCGTCTGCCCGTAGATGTAGCTGTGGGACATGGTTGGAAGGGAACCTTACAGTCCATCCAGTCACACCTCCTGCCACGGGCAGGGACAATTTCCACTAGCCCCGGTTGCTCCAAGCCCCATCCAGCCTGGCCTTGGACACTTCCAGGGATGGGGCAGCCACAGCTTCTCTGGGCAACCATGGGCCAGGGCCTCCCCACCCTCACAGGGAAGAATTTCTTCCCAAAAGCCCATCTAATCCTGCCCTCTGTCAGCGTGACGCCACAACAGATGGTCTCCAATCCTAGGAAACCAGTTCTCAAGGTCATCTCCGCCAAACTCCCCATCTTCCCCAGCCTCACTTCTTTGGAATTACATATAACATCTGGGGCCTTCGTTGCTCGGTGTAAGGGATAATTGTGGAGTTGCAACTAATAAAAATGTTTCTATGCTTCATTTCAGGGGATTTTTTTATACACCTGACATGCAGAAGCTTTCACACCGCTCACCCTTCCAGCCCCGACACCGCTCACCGTTCCCACCTCACCACCAGCTCACCATCCCAGCCCCACCACCGCACACCGTTCCAGCCCCACCACTGCACACCGTTCCAGCCCCACCACCGCACACCGTTCCAGCCCCACCACCGCACACCGTTCCAGCCCCACCACTGCACCCCGTTCCAGCCCCACCACCAGCTCATCCTTCCAGCCCCACCACCAGCTCATCCTTCCAGCCCCACCACCACCCTTACATCTGGATCTGAGCCCCCAAGGGACGATGAGCTCCACAGCCCATGGTGGGGTGGGCTTGGGGCAGAGACCCCTGTCCCCCACACTCACTGTGCTCCCTGGAAGTCCGGCCCCAGGGTCAGGTCCAGGTCCTGGCTCTGCGGCACGAAGGGGCTCTGGAGCTGGATGGTGACGGGCTGTGTGGAACGATCCAAGCGCCGGACGGTGATGCTGAAGGCCATCAGGTGCACCAGGGAGTGGTGGGCATAGATCTGTTGGGTGGCCACGTAACCAGTGGACTGAATTGTGTGGCTGAAGGTCCCTGTAAGCACAGTGGGAGCCTTTGTCACCCCCAGGCCTTGCTGTTCTGCCCCAGATTCCCACCTCTTTCCCATCTACTGGTTCCTGCTAGCCTTTCCCAGGTCCAGATCCAGCTGCTGACCAGACAGCAGTGCTGACACTGACCCTGGCCAAGCTGCTGACGGATGGTTTGTGCCATTAAACACTTAATCAGGCTTTGTCTTTATTGCCTGTCCCCAACAGGGATCCAGCGATAGCCTGAAAATCATTTGTTGTTATATTACTTTTATACGAAAAGGGCTTATGAATGAAACTTACTACATGAAAGGGGAATTTTCCAGTTGTTCCAGAAGAACAACACCCTGAGGCAAACAGAGAATGAGAAGACGTGACTCTATGGAAGACGCAATGAAGGCAGAGTGAATTTGACCTCTGGACGAGGGTCCCCAACAGCCGGAGGGAAGGAGCCTGAAGGGAAGGTCTGCAGGACGGGGAGATCCTTCCTCGCCCCAGCTCACCTGTGCGGGTGTTCAGCGTGAAGGTCTCGGCCGGGTTGTCCACCCCGGGCACCGCCATGCGCACGGCGAGCGGGCTGGGGACATCAGCGCGGTGCGTGTCCCCCGCGGCCCCGCTGTACACGCCGCTGACGTGGAGGATGGCGCGGAACACGCGGGTGCCCAGGTAGGCGTTGGTCACCGTGGGCAGCAGCCGCGGGTCCGCGGGCAGCGCCGTGGCCGTGAACACCGCAGGGTCCCCCTGGGCCATCGCTGCCAGCCCCACCTGCAGAGCAGCACGACCAGGACAGGGCGTGAGGGGACAAACTGCCATCCCATGGACACTCCGTCCATCACAAAGGTGCTGCTCAGCTGCCACCAGCCCTCCCCACCCCTTTTAGTGATCTCTGTGATCACCCCCACCGGTTTTCCTCCATCCCAGCTTCCTCTCCACCCCATCCCAGTGTCATCCCAAACCGCACAGGCTCCCAGGCTTCATCACTCCCCAAGGTCCCCCCTCTTCCTCTTCTGGTGCCCTCTCCATGACAGCACCAGTCTTTCCTAACACGCAGCACCACCTTCGTCTTCTGCCCTCCCCTCCTCTTCCCAAGTGTTGTTCCGTGACACTTGGAAACACCCTGGGATTCCTGAGCTTCCCCCTTTCCCAGCTCACTGCACCTCTCTGTTCTCCCTCACTCCTGCATCTCCAGCTCAGCTTCCTGGGGTGGAAGCTTGCTGTTCCATTGATAGGGATACAAATATATTTATGTGTCACGTATAAATACATATATATATATATAAAATTAAAGATATGTGCAGATATAGACACACATAAACAGCACCTGACAAAAGGGAGCTGCAGCTGGCTCCTGGCAATACTGGTCACTGGGATAACATAAATATATATATATATAATAAAATTAAAGATATGTACAGGTATAGACACACATAAACAGCACCTGACAAAAGGGAGCTGCAGCTGGCTCCTGGCAATGCCGGTCACTGGGATAACACAGGAATGATCAAATGAGGTTCTGAGAGACACCAAGCAGAGCTGGGAATCCAGATGGGGTGACACGGAGGGCCACAAAACCCCCTCCCTTACAGCAGCTGGATGCAGGAACTCTCAGGCTTGGTTTCCTCACTGAGACTGAACTGGGAGGAACATCCTGCCTTCAAGAAAGGTAAAAATCCCAACGCAAGCCCAAGGGTGTGGAATGCAAGGAGGTGGGTCTTGCCTTCGCTCCGGGGCTGAGCTGAGCCCCGGCTGTGCAGGCAGAGAGAGGCTGTTCCAGGGAAGGACGGAAGTTGCCCAACCGAGGGAGAAGGAAGGAAATTGTTTTTTTATCCCTTAAAAAAAAAAAAAAAGTTAGAAAAATAAAACCCGACACGCAGGGGTTTGCCCAGCTGAGTTCGGCACCCACAGCTGGAGCATGGAGGTCCCGGGGGCTGCCCTGTGCCCTGGGAAGGAGGGACTGAAAGAGCAACACAGACTCAGATGATTGATCATCCAAAAGCTGCCTGAGAACCGCAGCAGAGAGCTGGGAGGAGCAGCACACCCCCCACAGCCACTCACTGTGACCATCCTACGTCTCCAGCCACGCTCTGACCCTTCTTGCCTGTTTTCAGGGACAGCAGACCTGGACTTTGCCTTTGGCACGCTGTTCCCAGCTTCCTTCGTGCCATCCCACCACGGCTTTTCCAGGAACAGCCCCTGCCCAAGCTTCCCGCATCCAGCCCCATTCCCCAGGCCCTGACATCCCCCCCATCAGCTGGAGCAGCATTTCACTGAGTTATTCCCAAAAAGGGGACAAGAAAACTTCTGCGATTCCCCTGCTGAGCCACCCCAAGCTCTGGGGCCACAGCAGAAAGATCCATGGCCACAGAATCCCAGAATGGTTTGGGTTGGAAGGGACCTTAAAGGCCACCTCATTCCACGGGCAGGGACACCTTCCACTAGGCCAGGTGGCTCCAAGCTCCATCCGGCTGGTCAGGGATCCAGGAATGGCATCACCAGCCTCTCTGCCCCTGGGCTCACAGGGATTATTTTATTAACCAATCCAGCATTTACCCGATCGGAATTAGACATCCGTCCTCCTCTGTAAATCCATAGAAAAGCCCCCGTGGAGCCTGGCTGGGTCAATCCTGTGGCTGCCAATACCCCAGGGATGCCTTGAGGAGACCCTGATGAGCAGCGAAGGGCAGCACCTGAGCAGCAACACCTGCTCCCACCTCTACTCCCTTTGTATTCCAGGATCTAATCCCTAATGCCAACTGCATCCCAGCAGGATTCATTTAGCCTTTTATTTGTTCCTCACAACCAGCAGCTGCTCCTGGCATGGGTTGAGTCAGGGGCAGGAATGCTCATTCCCTGGAAAGCTGCTGGGCATCCGTGGGATGCTCTGGGGCATTGGATCCCCCCTCCAGCAGGTGCTGGCACACAGGGATGAGGCTTCCTCCCTCCACAGCTGATCCCACTGGCACACACCCCACATCCTTCCCATTATTAGAGGAACATGAAAAGTCTTTTCCAGAAAGTCCTTTCTCACAGAATGGTGTTTTGAGCGTTACAAGCTTCAAAAAGCCCACGGAGGAGGAATTCTGCTCCAAGGGACGAGGAGGTCTCTGCTTTCCAGCAGAGCATCGCAGTGTCCCCAAGTGCTGGCTGGGGACAGTTTTTAGCCTCAGAGCCTTGGGCACTTGGGCGCTGCTAAGGAAAAAAGAAAAAACCCAAAACAATTAAGGGAAGAAAAATTAATCAGAGAACAATTTGGGAAAATCTTTCCACCTAAGGGTGTTCTGCCCCGTGCCCTCGGAGCGCTGCAGATCCTGTGCCAAGAGGGGTGGTGGCAGCAGTGACAGTGACAAGCTGTGCCAGCTGCAGAGCCAGGAGCAGTGGGATCACCCTGACAGCACCATGAGGGGCTTCCAGAGGGGCTCCCAGCTCCTGGCGGCCGCACTGCGGACCCCCCGTGCCCCCCGAGCCCAGCTCAGGTCCCAACCCCCCGAGCACCCGCTCTCTGTCGCTGTGAGTACTCTGGGTGGGGGCTGAAAAGGTGGGGACACCCTGGTTGGAGGGGCCCAGACCCCCCTGTATTAGGGACAAATAATTTTTGATGGGGGTGGAAGCAAAAGGGGAGGGGGAGGCAAAGGAGGAAGGTGTCCCCAGGCTCCAGCCCACACCCCCACAGGGCTCCATGTCCTGCTCCCCCAATCCCTCAGGCTCCTGCTTCTGTCGGATTTTATCCTTTCAGCCCTTATTTTCTTGACCTTTGGGGTTTGCAGCACATGCTGAGGGTCCCCTGCAGCCCAGGGTGACCCTCAGGGAGGTGTAGCCAAGGGGGCAGCAGGACACTGGTGGTCCCTGTGCCCCCGTCCTGGGACACTCACCCCAAAGCCAGTGTCCCCATGGACAAGGACAGGGACTGCTGTCACCACAGAGCCTGTAGGTCCCTCCACCACTCTTCCTTCCAGGGGTGGACCCCCCCCAAACCAGACCCTCCCAGGCTGGGTGAAATGAGCTTGAAAAAAACGGAGCTTTCCACCAAAATCCTGGCTGGTTCCCCCTCCACCCCTTCTTTGGGTGGTTTTCCCACTCCTGCCTTTCCAAGGTCTGCAACAAAGCACTGCACGAGCCTGGAGATGCTTTTTTGCAGCCAAATAAATCAAAGAAAGGTGCCAGTGCAGGGGGTTAATGCTGTCCCAGTGCACCAGAGAAACGAGGGGCTGCTGCTGGCTGCAATTTCCATCCCAAAGTCATCTGAAAGTCAGGCACAGCTGCCTCTGGAAACGCTGCAGGCCCCGGCCAGAGCCCTCAAGGTCATGAACTGCCTCCAGTTTCCCAGTGAATATCACAGCAGAGAAACATAGAAGTCCCCCGAACCATGGAACATCCAACCCCAGGAGCCCCCCACCCCATGGAACATCCACCCCAGGAGCCCCCAACTCCATGGAACATCCACCCCAGGAACCCCCCACCCCATGGAATGTCCACCCCAGGAGCCCCCCACTCCGTGGAACATCCATCCCAGGAGCCCCCCACCCCATAGAACGTCCATCCCAGGAATCCCCCACCCCATGGAATGTCCACCCCAGGAGCCCCCCACTCCGTGGAACATCCATCCCAGGAGCCCCCCACCCCATAGAACGTCCATCCCAGGAATCCCCCACCCCATGGAATGTCCACCCCAGGAGCCCCCCACTCCGTGGAACATCCATCCCAGGAGCCCCCCACCCCATAGAACGTCCATCCCAGGAATCCCCCACCCCATGGAATGTCCACCCCAGGAGCCCCCCACTCCGTGGAACATCCATCCCAGGAGCCCCCCACCCCATAGAACGTCCATCCCAGGAATCCCCCACCCCATGGAATGTCCACCCCAGGAGCCCCCCACTCCGTGGAACATCCATCCCAGGAGCCCCCCACCCCATAGAACGTCCATCCCAGGAATCCCCCACCCCATGGAATGTCCACCCCAGGAGCCCCCCACTCCGTGGAACATCCATCCCAGGAGCCCCCCACCCCATGGAACATCCAACCCCAGGAGCCCCCTACCCCATGGCACATCCATCCCAGGAGCCCCCCACCGCATCCCATAGCCCAGCCATCCCACTGATTCCTGTTCCCTCTCCCTGTCAGGAGCAAACCATCGCCTTTGTCGTGATGTTCACCTCGTTCATGGTGCCCACAGCCTGGGTCCTGTCCAACCTGCATGACTACAAGAGCAGACCGGAGTGAGGAGTGGCAGTAGCAGCCTTGTTACCCCGCTGAGAGAATCCCGAGGGAAGAGCCCTTGGGACAGACCTACACCAGGATGGAACCCCCCAAGCCTGTTCATTAAAATTCACATTGGTATTGAGCACAACGGCTCCTTGGGGTTGCTTCATCTCCGTGTGTGTCCATAGGGAATGACCTGGAACCCTGTCCTGAAGGCAACATTCCCTCCCGAGCTTGCAGTGGACTCCAACGGGGATATTCCCTCTGGAGCCTTTCCCTGCTGCATCTGCAGTGCACCCAGTCCTCTCGCCCAGCATGAGCAAGGAAGCAAAGCCAAGGTGAATTCCCAGAAGGAAGACACCCAAAGGCTGGAAGTGACATTAAAAGGGTCCCACAGGCCACCCTCCTCCCCGCATAAAGGACCTTTCCACCCAGCACATCCCAAATTACCTGTGTCAGGGAAGCAGCCAGCACATGGGAAGGTTTGGGTAGCGAGTGGTACTGCCAGGTATCTTGGAAAAATCCCTGAAGCTGGCACAGTTCCATAGATCTCACCCCCATTCCCACGAGCTGCTCGGAGCTTCACAGCCAGGCGAGCGCTCCCACGGCACAGGGGCCGTCGGGATCCTCCTGGGAGAGGCTGTCAGTGCTCCCCACAGTGACACTCCAGGTTTTGGAGGCTGATCTCAAGCAGCAGCAGCCCCACAACTCGCTGGCTTGGGTGGAGTTTTGCTCTACCCCAACGCACAGGGACACAGCCCCGGGAATGAGGGTGAGAGCTGGGAAGGCACTGGGAAGGAGACTGTGCTCCTTAAAGCCTTTTCCTGTCCTTAACAATGAAATAAAGGGAACACTTTCCAGAAGACTGGTCTCCTCCACGCACTCTCCTCAAGTCAGTGAAAGTGACAGGAATGAACTTTGGAAGACAAGATGTAGCAGGAACTGGGAAAGTCAAAACCAGCAGCTGAACTGACAGGGAAAAGGCAGGCACTGGGCACTAAACAGCACCCATCCAGGAAGGAATTTTGGCCAGAAGGGCCTGGAGAGCAGCAGAAGGAAGGTAAGCAGGTACAGACTCCAGCAATTCCATCTGCTGCTGTTTTCCAATGCTCAGTCTCCACTGTGTGAGACATCCCAGTGCCTGCACTAGTCTGGCATCAGCCATGTGCTTCCTTCTTTCCCTTGCTTGATTTATGCCCTCAGACAAGGAAGGAAAAGCAGAAAAAGCACAAAAATTCCAGTAGAGCTCTTTGTTAATGACACCAGGGAACCAAAACAATGATGTGAGCTCTCCTGAATCCCAGCAGTGACAAGAACTGACCATGGATACACTGGCAGCAGCATTTAAAAATCCACCAACACCCCAGGGAATTTCAGATCCATGGACACAACTCCATTCAATCCAAAGTTTTTGCCATAATCCCCCATGCCATGTGCTGCCCTGCCTCATAATGAGGGAGTTCATGCATCCATAGGGACATCGGGAGGGATTCCAGCTCAGAACCCCGTTCGTTCCACATTCTTGAGCTGCACAAAAAACTTCCAGCTCAGAAAGCCGCAGCAGCAACGGGACAAACAATTCCTAACAAAGACAATTTCCTCACAGAAAAGCTTTTAAAGTCATCATTAAGAAACAAAAGCAGAACAAAACCATGTCCCTGGCCTGGTTTCAGTTCTCAGTCCATCACACTTGGCTTGGGAACAGGGATCAGGGCTGGAACTCCCCACAAAAGGAACCTGAGCAGCTTCAAACCCAGGCACCATGAGCTCCATAGGCACACACCGATTGGTGACTGGCACGTTTAAAGCTGGATTATTCTGGGAAAGAGGTTTGCAACGTGAAACTGAGGAGGAAACTTGACACTGGGGAGGAAAAGGGCGTGGAGATGACACAGAATTCCAGAAAAGGGAAGGCAGAAATGTTTATTCCGGCAATGCCGCCACACCTCACCTGAGCACAAAGCCTTGGTGACAGACAACCACCTCCCCAAGTGTGTGAATACACCCACCAACCGGGAATTCCAGGAAAACCCTCTATGGAGCAAACACTCCCTCTACTGTGGATGAGGAGGGGCAAAGGGAGGATGATTTGGAGAAGAGGATTTGGGGAATGCTGCCTTGGGGCTGCTGCAGGGGCATGGGGAGAGGGCAGCGGGACAGGCTGTGCCCTCTAAGGCCAAGACCCCTCGGTACCTGCACCAGGATCCCACCCTCCCGCAGCAGATGGAGGCAAGAGGGATTGGGAGTGATACACCCCCCACCCAGGACGGAGCTCCGGGATCAGAGCCACTCGTGTCAGCAGAGGGAAAGCTTGACTCAAGCACCAAAGGGTCACACAGCAAAAGGCCACATCCGAAACACATCCCATGCTGCTCCCCCCTCTGCCCACCCACCCCCTCCATGGATTCAGTGCAGTCAGTGGTCTGAGTGCTGCCAGCCTCAGGAGCAGAAGGAATCACTCTCCTAGGCCAGTGCCAGGCCCTCTATGTCAGGATGTCGTGGGCTTGGTGCTCCACCAGCATCTCCATGCTCCGCACGTCCGTGCACCAGAACTCCAGGCGGTCCTTCATCCCTTTGATCTGCAAGGCAAGGCCACAGTGATCCAGCACCTCAGCTCCTGGGAATGCCTACAGGCACCTTCAGGGACACACACACCTCAGAGCCCAAACCACTCCTCAAAAGACTGAGAAGCTGTGGCTGCCCCATCCCTGGGAGTGTCGAAGGCCAGGTTAGACAGGGCTTGGAGCAACCTGGGCTAGTGGAAGGTGTCCCTGCTCATGGTAGCAGGGTGGGACTGGATGGTCTTTAAGGTCCCTTCCATCCCAAACCATCCTGAGATTCTGTCTGGGATTAACAGCTTCTGCCAGCAAATCAGCAACCGTTAAAGCTACATTAAATGCACCAAAGGAATTGTTTGCAGCTGGAATTCCATACACTCAGTTTCTGGGTTTAAAGATAAAGTCACCCCGTGCAGTCTCCTAAAACATTACAAGAATAAATTTGAAAAGCTCAACATCTTCTTTATCACCCTAGACTTCCCTCTTCCCAAGAGGAATGTGACTCCTACATCCCTGAAACTCCGAGAGGTTGTTTCACACATTCAGGAATGAGGCAGCCATATGGATATCTACATCCCTCTGGGAAACGCCACCATAGCTTCTGTGTTTCATGGTGTTTGTGTGCCCTCCACAAGGCATGTGCCACCCATCAGGTTTCTGACCACACACGCCCTACACTGGTGTGAAATGTACTGGGTACCCCGGGGTGAAACTATAGGTATCATGTAAAAGGAATGAGGAAAAGCTGACTGAAGCCCCAAAGGAAGTTCATTCCCAAGCTGTGACCCTTCCCATTTCCGATTTCATTCCCATTACCTGCTGCAAGTCCAGCACACGTGGCTGCACCCATGTCATGTGCACCCTCTTGTCCACCTCATCAATGCTGCCCTTCACCAGGCCCACCGACAGCGCCTTCATCACCAGCAGCTCCACCTGGGAACCAAAATAATCCAAGGAAAAACGACTGAGAACACCCAGTTTCCACCGAGATGAATAAAACCTTCACTTGGCACTTTCACAGGAGACTGTTCACACACACACACACACCTGGGAGTCCACAGCAGCAGCTCTCACTGTCCCCTGTCAGGTGACAGAACTGCCTTCAGACTCGACATCTCAACATACAGGAGGGTGCTCTTCTCCCCAAAACTAGATTGGTTTTCTTTTCTCTAAAATCCCAGGAAGAACAAGGCAATGGGAAAAAGCCAAGAGAGCCCAAACACCCCAGGCAGCAGGAACAAGGGTCTGGCTGGCTGGTGAGAGTCAGTCCCTTCTCCCAGGGAACAAGTGAGAAACTGCCTCAAGCTGTGCCAGAGGAGGGTCAGATTGGATATCAGGAGGAATTTCTTTGTGGAAAGGGTGGTCAGTCACTGGAAGGGGCTGCCCAGGGAGTTGGTGGAGTCCCCATCCCTAGAAGTGTTCATGTAATGACTGGACGTGGCACTCAGTGCTCTGGGCTGGGTGACAAGGTGGGGATCAGTCACAGGTCCTCTGTGATCTTGGGAGACTTTTCCAACCTCAGAGACTCAGGGATTCTGTGCGACTCAGGTCTATCCATCCAGACACTCCCAGAGCACCAAAACGAGGACATTACTAAGCTTTTCAAAACCCAAACTCACCTCATTGACAGTGACTTTGGCACTCTTGGCAATCTCCTCAAATGTGAGCTGTCGGTGATTGGCCGGGCGGGTGAAAGTCATCTGAATCCAGGGAACAGACCAAAAAAAAAAAATCGACCCCGCAGGGTTTTAGTGGTTTCCACAGCACACAGAGCCTCCCTTGTGCTGCCCTGCCCAGTGCTGGCAACTACATTTCTCATATTTAACCAAAATTAAGTCAAACAAAGTCTAGCTTTTAGAGTTAGCACTCCAGACACCATCCCCGAGATCCAAGGCTTGCTCTCCCTCTCCTTCACATCACAGAATGCTGGAATGGTTTAGGTTGGAAGGGACCTTAAAGGCCATCCCATTCCAACCCCTGCCACAAGACCAGGTCGCTCCAAGCCCCATCCAATGTGGCCTTGGACACTTCCAGGGATGGGGCAGCCACAGCTTTTCTGGGCAACTTGTGCCAGGGCCTCCCCACTCTCACAGGGAAGAATTCCCTCCCAATATCCCATCTGATCCTACCCTGTGCCAGTAGGAAGCCATTCCCTCTTGTCCTGGCATTCCATGAAAGAGCATCCCTGGAACTAGGGACAAGCACAAAGTGTGTGCCCTTATAGCACCTTCCTGCAGCACCATCTCCAGGCAAAATCCTGAAATACCTGTATCTAGGAGTTTCTGCAGGTGATTCACCAAATACACAACCCCCCACCCCAGCAGATCACAGGATATTTGTCAGTGCCACCCCCTCCAAAGGGCAGCTGGAGCAGCCCCTTCCCAAATCCCACGTTGAACACATCCCAGCTCACCTCCATGAGACACAACAGCTGGATCTTCTGCAGCAAGAGCGCTTCGTTCGCAGCCAGGTCAGGCTGTGAGGGGAGAAAATGCATCAAATCAGGCCATTATTGTATCTCCTCCCCATCCTGGGGGAGTACAGCTTGTTACAATGCAAGAGTAAATCCCTGAGGAGGCTTCATTCAGGAGGGAGGAGGCCATTACAGCCCAGCCACCACGTGGGAATGGTTCCACAAAATAAATCCCAGGAGCTGCACATAAAACACAGACATCACCACACAAGGCAGCCTGTCAAGGGCCACAGCCCCGTGCCTGTGGACTCCCAAATCCACCTGTAAACTACTGCTGTGTCAGTAATTCCTGGTATAGCCAGTGCAGGTAACATCCAACACTGCTACTTTCCTCACACGTCCCAGATAATGAGGGAAAACCACTCTTTTCCACTGGAAGCACTCCTGCTATAGAGATTAAATCTGGGATTATCTGCCTGTGCAAGATGTTTGCATATGCTTTGCCCTTGAACCACTGGAGATTTCTCTTTATTCCTTTCCATCAACCAGAGGGAGGCCAAAATAAAACTAATGAAGTGTATCAAGATGAAACAATTCCTACACCCTGATTCAAATTATATTGGTGCACCAGAGCCAGGAATCAGGTGGAGGTAATAAAGTAGAGGTCCACAGACACCAAGTGGGCTCTGTAAACCTTGAGCCTGGACTTTCAGCAGCACAACACCCCTCACCTGCTGCCCCCAGGCTGACTTGAGGGCCTGGAAAGTCTCCACGTTGCCACTGTTGAAGGCGAAGAGGGTGTCAATGAGCCACTGCCGGTCTGTGCTCCTCAGGGACTCCAGCACGGGGTGCATGAGCTGCAAGAACCAGGCAGGAGGGCATTAGCAGGGTAAAATCAGCTTCTGATGCCCCATGGAGGAATGTGGCAGGACTTACCAGCTCCCCGAAGTTGTAAACACCTTCTCCCAGCAGCCCAGCCAGCCCCAAGGTAAAGGCTCTCTCCTGCTGCTCTGATACTATAAAAAAAACAAACCAAAACCAAAACAAAAGTAATTTGGGTGAAAAAAATACACAAGCCAAAGGCAATTTGTATAAAAAAGTAAATAAAAGTCTGTATAGTAAAGTAGCAGTTTAAGCCTCATCAATCCCTCCCTCATCAGCCTCTGTACCTCCACTAAACCATTCCCAGCCCTCACCATCTCCCAAGCCTGAAGTTCAGGAGGCTGTGGTAACCACAGCACAAAAGGGCCACTTTTGGAATCCAGAATGAAGATTTTTGGGAATCAGAATAAACTCTCCTTTCTGGCAGAGCCATTCCCCCTCTCCCATCACCCTGAGGCAGCTCAGGAGCAGGATCCCTGGTGGGGGGATCACTCCTTGATCCAGCCAGACCTCAGATCCACCACAGCACACACAAAACAACATGGAGAAAAACCTCTGCCGGGGCATTTCTTTGATAAAGCTGAGCGTGGAAAGCAGGATTTTCCACAGAAAGGAGTTACCTGGCAGGTCCTTGACCTCGATGCAGCCCAGGAAGCGCAGAGCATCCTTGTAGTAGGCGGCGTGGTTCCCCACCGTCTGGTAGTACTTGCTGGAGAGGTCATAGAAGCGACTGTGCACTGAGGTCACCCCAGGCAGGGTGTTCAGCAGCTCCTCCACCTCCTCGATGGTCTCCTGGACAGGGGGAGACCTGCCTTTGGATGGGGGAAGGGGCACCTGGTGCACCCCTGTGATTCCAGTTGGATGGGTCACAGCGTTCCCTGTGACACCCAGGGCAGGAGTGACACCCCATGAGTGTGACCACAGCCAGAGCCACCACCACATTATTTACATATAAACACATTTATATATTTACTTAAACATAAAGCAGCATTCTCCCTTCACATAGTACTTAGGGAGAAAAAAAACCACGCCCAAAACCAGCCCAGCGGCTATAATTATACATAATAATAGCTTTAAACAGAAGGAAAAATATTTAGGAAGGGTTTGGGGATAAATCTCTGAGGGTGGGAAGGCCCTAGCACAGGGTGCCCAGAGAAGCTGCAGCTGCCCCATCCCTGGAAGTATCCAAGGCCAGGTTGGATGGGACTTGGAGCAACCTGGGACAGCAGGTGTCCCTGGGTGGAACTAGATGGCCTTCAAGATCCCTTCCAACCCAAACCATTCCAGCATTCCATGACACACACACCCAAAGCCATCACTCTGCACTTGCTATAGGAGAGCTAAAGCTGCCCTGCATGGAAAACCTTCTTTTAAGTTTAAAAGATGGTTCTAAAACCTGCCAAAATGACAAACCTCATGTTCCCTCAGGCCATGACACCCCAGGCCACCGTGAGCAACTCCCACATTCTGAGGAGCTCACAGGACCCTTTGAGCTGGGATAATCAAGGAATGTCACAGCACCTCAAAACCCTCACACTGGGCCACTCCTCACCTTGGTGACCTGCAGGTCCCCAATGTTGAGCTTAAGAGCTCCGATGGCTGTTTTGCACAGGATCACGGCCTCGTCGCTGCTCTTCACCTGCAGGGACACAGGGACCTGCTTGGAGTGTCATCTGCAGCCAGGTGTGCTCCAGAGGCTGGCACAGGGCTGGATGCACGGCACTGATGACATTCCTGTGTTAAAATCCCTAAGGAAAGGGAGTCCTCCAGCACAGGTGTCACACACACACCAGTGCCTCTTCACCTGCAGGTGAACTGCCCCAGGGAGCGACTTGAAACATACCTTTTCCCGAGTCTTTTCCAGAAAAGTCAGGGCCACATTGGGATCTGGGGTAGAGAAGAAAATATTCTGAAAAGCAGCAGTACCAGGAGTTCCCTTGGGGCTAAACTTCACCTACAAATACACTGTTTAGCGCAGTCCTGAAGGTTGGAATGTGTGTTTTCCACAGTGTAGCCTCCACCTGCAGCAGGTGCCACGGGGTAAGCTGAGTTTTTCCTCACCAATCACCTCTCTGGGAAAGCTGTGGACTTCCTACTCCAGGAAGCAGAAGTAATTTAAGCTTTCCAAGTCAGTACTTCCCCTTTCCAAAGCATTAGAAGGACAATAACTTCCCATCCAAGACTCCATTCATGTCTGGCCACATTCCACGGGGACCGGGGGGGCTAAAAACACTACAGGGAGGAGGTGAGGACACGCACCTGTCATCTGCCGGACCACGTGCAGGATGATCTCCACCAGGGACAGGGGGTTCACCCTGCAACCAGCAGCTCGGAGTCAGCACAGGACCCTGAATGCCCCAGGAGACCCCTAATCCCAC
>VWZG01005601.1:156-24219 GCA_013396735.1 Grallaria varia
AAAGCTAGAGGAACACTGTCAAAAATTTATTTGCTGATGGATAAAGAGCTAACCAGTCTAAAGCAACTTGGAGAAATGACTGGATTTAATTTTCTCCATCATTTGGGATGATTCTTGTGGGTCCCTTCCAACTCAGAATATTCTGATTCAGTGACAAGCATAACTATAGACAATAACAAGCATTTTTGTAGTTAACCTAGTAGAAGCAAATTATAAGAACGGGTCTGAGGGAGAGTAATGCAGCAAATTTGGTTCTCTTTCTTCCAACTTTGTGTAACAGATAGCATAAGAATAATTTTAAAAAATCATTATAGGAACCTCTGATTCAAAGGCAATAGAGTCACACTGAACAATGAGTGAGAGGAATGAAGCATAGACTCTCGACAGACAGTAATGTCATTGATAAATAGTTAGGCCTGGGAATGGTATTACATATAATTGAAGGACAAATGGTAGAAATAGAATACCTTGTAAGAGTGAATGAGTGAAAAATATCTGCATATACAGAGATGGTAGCTGGGGAATATTGACCTGATCATGTGCAGTGTGAGGATTTTGTTGGTTTAGGTGCTTGTTTGATTCTCTGGGTTTTTCAACTCTGCTTAGAAGGTTCCTACCATCAATCTTTTCCCTGAAGGCCCTATGAAATACTGCTATTTCATTTTTAACAGGATCTTTTACACATCTGCATCCATAAAATCTGCTTTAAAAAAAAGTGGTTTTTTACAACAGATTCTAAGAACTCACAGTCTCCTGGGGGGCCAGTGGCTGAAGCAATTTTGATATACATCTGAATTTTTAAACATTCACAAGGTTTTCTTGCAAGTAATTTGTAAGTTCCACCTGAAATGCAATATTAATATATTTTCTTTGTTTCCTGTGGTCCTGTGGCATTTTTGTCTTAAGAACATGTAGAAAATTCATTCAGACTAAACAATACCAGGATCTTGTTTACTATATGTTATTAACTTTAAATTTCATAAAATTTCATGTGGCTAGGCTTAGGAGGTACTACTTGGGAAGGAGGTAACCTATTTTACATTTTCTTCATTTTAAGTTGCCTAGGAGTTTCACTTTCCAATTCCCACTATTCTAAGGGTATGAGAAGACATTTTGATAATGCCCTTGATTGCTTTCTTCTCCCTTTCCATGACATACTATCCTCATGGCATTTATCTTTTCCTGTATGGCCTCACTAAGCTGTTATGACCTATGTGTATAAGACCTTGGAGAACATTGTGGACCATTATGTGACTGCATGTAATATTAAGGATGAGACTCGGTTGCTTAAGTGATACAGAACCCAAAATAAATCAGATATGACAATGAATTATGTCTTCCAGAATGCTTTTTGTAATGATTTCTCTGTGCAGGTGGCTGCATAATCTTATGCCCACTTTCACTAGGCTGATGTATTGTAAAATGCTATATATTTTTACAGTGAAATTCTATCTGCAGAGTAGCATCTGTAGTGCTGAAATGACATTTGTTTTTTAGCTTTTCCTAAAATGTACTGGGAAATAAATATCCAAAGATATGGAAACGAGTAAAACAGATTTTTCATTTATACTATTAATATATATATATAATAATGTTACTTCTATGTTTATATACTGTCATATATATTCATCATGTATAATAATATTTTATTTAACAATACATTTTGGATTGTATTTAAAACTTTAGATTCATATTCTACTGAACAGTTGTAAAATAACTTCCTTAGACATAGTGATAGACAAGTATTTTCATATAGTTATTATTTGGAAATTAGTACTGTAATGCAAATAAAAATAACAGTCTTACTTGACATTTGCTGATAAGTATGAATAGTGAGGGAGCTGTGTGCATTTGATTTTTATTTCTGGAAACAAAACAGAGATTGTTTTCTGATTATATGTGAAAGTGTTGTCTCGACATATTTAACCAAAATCTTGGCTTTATCAAAGAGTTAAAAACTCAGCTGTTTTATAGCCTATTTTATCTTCTGTCCTAGTACATGCTCAGTTAAATACATAGGGTATCACTGATCTCAGTGTTGCTGTAAATAGACAGAAAATAGTTTTGGAAGAGTGTCTTTTATTGCTTTATGTATTTAATGGACGAATACTCTTTGTTTGTTTCTTCCTATTACATGCTTTTGAAGGATTAATGGAGATTGGGAAGGAAAAAAAAATTAGGTCCCATTCGCCAGATAATTATAAAGAAGATCAACTGTTTCTACAAAGCTTTGTAATGTTGATTAAGTAAGATGTTTCTTAATATTATCAGAATCATTTTCTGTTAAGAAATATAAAAAATCCTTAGTTAATGAAAGTATTATTGAAATTAAGAAAAATCCATAATATTCACAGCTTTTTAATATATCAAATAATTTAACTTGATATCAAGTCAATAAAAATTTAGATCTCCATTGCACCAAAATAGCTTGCATAATGGTACTGAATTCAGCTTTCAAATTCATTAGGTTCAATCAGTCCATTAAGGAAGCTGAAATACCCAACCAAATGAGAATGCAGCATTCCATTTTTCAAAGGACTAATATTTTTCAATATGTCTTGTAAAAACAATGTCAGTAAGCAAAGAGAAACAGACAAGGGATTATCCTTCAGATGTGTTTCTTCCACAGTAACTAAGTAAATACAGACCTTATGACATCCTGCTTTTGCTCTGAAATTATTAAATCTCAGCAATGTTTCAAAATTGCAGTGCTTATTTAGTATAAAATTTGCGCAACTGAAAGGTTGAAAGAAAAAAGAGTAATTTTGAAAGATTTTTGGGTACGTCCTTTGTTTTTTGATAGCTGAAGTATAATTTTGGTTACAATTGGCTAGTTGATCTCAGGTTTCTTTTCACTAGACTTTTTCAAGGTACCATAAAGCTCAGTAAATTGAGTGCAGGCTGTGCTAGTCTTCCTGACACTTTATCAGTCTTCAGACTGACAGCTGTAAAGGAGATTAGGTTATCCTCAGGTGGTTGCAATATAACACAGTGGTTTGTCTTCAAATGATTTGTCTTTGGAAAAACAGAGCTATTAAATGATTGTTTAAACATAATTTTACCCTTTATCCATTGCAATTACAGATCATCTCTGATGATACAAGTATAATTCAAAATAGAAAACTATAGAACAAATAAACTGAGATTTTGAAACTAATTTTATGTGTTTGGATAGATTAGGTGTACCAGCTTGTTTTTAGAATAAGGCAATTCAAGTTGAGACAAAATAGTAACTCATCTTTCTAGGTTGGAATATGATTAGTTGAGTGCAAAAATAATAATAATAAAAAATCTCTTAAACATTAAACTATAGGAAGTAGCACTTTTGAGCGAGCAAACAGCTCTATAAATTTACCCTCTCCCAGTGAGCATAAGCACTTTAGATTGTGTTGTATTTATGGGGAATACTGCAGCCCAGAAGTACCAGCAGTTGGCTGTGCAGTCATCGGAGAAATTCCCTGTTTTCTTCAAGCCTGAAGTCCATGGCCAGAACAGGCAGGCAACCAGCAACATAGTTGTAAAAACTGGTTTATTTTTTAAAAATAAATACAAAAATATAAATATAAAACATTGGCAGGTAGAATTTGATGAAATGAAGTCGCACAACCGTTTTTTTTTTTTTAAACCAGCTGCATATTACACTTAACACCACGTGTAAATTTTTTTTTTATTTTAATGTACAGAACAGGACATACTGGATTTATTCTTCTTTGCCATCTTAAAAGCTGCACTTGCAGGGATAGGACATGTACCTAACAGAAGCGGCTTGTACATGAGGTTGCTTAAGGGATTATCACCCTGTTCAAATTTCTGAAGGTAAGATATTGTTTATTTTACCTACTAAAATGGACAATACTGGATTTCCATAGCTTTGGCTCTTGGAAGTCGATTAAATAAAATATATATTCCAAGTGGCATCCTACTAGAAAGAATGAATGACATTAATGGACAAGTTTAAAACAAAGCTTAAAAAGAAACCATTGTGCTGAGTGGCAGGAAAATTTTCCTGAATGTTAAATAATGTTGAGTGCAGAAGGTGTCTGTAAAATTACTTCCGCTCAAAGGAAAAAAATGTAGCTACTGTAGGTTAAGAAGTGTCTTTGTCACTTTCTCCTCCACCGTACATCTCAGCTAGCTTATTAAACCGAGGGCCCCATTCTCGGAGATAATCATAGTTATGGTCTCCTTCGGTAGTACCTGACTCCAAGGAGCTCAAAGACTCAGCTATTGAATCGTTTCCTTCGTAGGCATAGGTTGCAAGGGAGTCATACGGTGGTGCAGAAGGATCAATATCATGCTCTTTTAGCCTTTGGTTAATGAAATCTCGGACATCCGTGTTGTCTGGTGCTGAAGGAGTCCTCCGTGGTAAAAATAATGTTTCAGGGATTATGTCTCGTCGAAGCTTCTTATCTTCAATAGCTGCAGGATTCCTCAATGTGCCAATATCAAAGGCTTGGGTGTCTTCCTCTCCACCACCTTCATCATTATAACTCACAATGTTGTCTCTGATGTCCTCTTTAGAGAGGATCAAAGGCTCCTTCTTTCGTTGTCTCTTCAGAGCAGCAAATAGCACCACTATAACTTAAAGAGAAAAACAAAGCATGGGTAAAGATCTCTATTTAACAGTTTTTTAGCAGAAAACTCACCAGGTACAAGAACTATATTTCAGCTACATTTCAGCAACTCGTTTCTGTCTGATAACTGGTTTAACACCTCTATCTGTACTATGGTAGCACATTAACATCTATTACCAAAAAGGGATAATTTACACACGCTCTGTGTGCTCTGCTTTACAGGACCATGAGTTTGTCTGCATGCTACTTCTGCAACTGTAAGGAATTTTAAAATGACCAGGGCTGTTCTGAAGTTATTTTCCCTTTTCCAAGCCCAAAGTATACTGTTAAAAACTGGGTTTGACATGAATTATAGGTCATTAAGTGATATTCTCAAAACCACAAAATGGAGGTTTTACAATTTATTTTTTTTGTTTGTTTGTTTTAATTACAGGACAGAAACCTCTGGACAGACAGTGCTTTAATATAATAAAATACTGTTTATTGTCATATTATGTGTGATATATATACTGCATGTTGACTTTAGTTATTTATATAAAAAAGCGACACTTCTTTAAAAAATTAAAGACATGAAAGCAATTTTTGATTATATTATTCCTCCTCTCTGATCTTTCTCTTTTTGGACAACTTAATGAAAGAACATAAATGATCTTCTGGTAGCACACTGAGAGTTTAACACTCTGGGACTTGAAATCTTATTTACAGTGTCCAATTAACAGAAAAACAGGGTTTGCCTTTGATTTTCTTCTTTTTATTTTAAGTTGCAGGTAAATTCTTCTTACAAAATCCATGATCGTTGATTTTATCAACCTTCATAGCTTTGTAAAATGAATCAGGCCTGAAATACTTGTTTCCTGGGTGGGGGAAGACACATTTCTTACCTAGCAGGATAACGATGCAGAGGAGAATGGCAACCAGAGCCCCTGTACTGAGGCCGGCAGGCAGGAGCAAGGCCTCAGCATTGCAGGACTGCATGTTCCCCTGGCTGTCACAGGCACACACTCGGATGGTCAGTGTGCCCGTGCTGCTCTGGATTGGGTAGTCGTTATCCGATATCACCACAGGTAGAAGGTAAGTACTTATTTCATGTCGATTAAAGCCATTCTTTCTTGTCAAAATTCTGGCAGTGTTATCTAGATTGAGTAAAATATATTGCTGTAGACCATATGAACATAAAACATAACATTTATAGTAGATGCAAACCACCACAGCACTTTGAAATAGTTCCTGATATCATAGTGATAGCTCTTTTTTTCTAACATTTCCATTTGGTCAGAAAGCTATTTATAATTTTTTAGGTACATCTGGCCTGCTTCTCTGTGCCTCTGCACCACTTTTGCGTGTGATTTGAAAAGCGGATTTCTCAAAGCTTAAAATGTTTTATAGATTAATGCATGCGGTGCATGACACAGTTACAGTTCAGGGCTGAAGACCTGAAACGCAGCGGCCAACTGAGAAAAAATAACCTTCCACTTCATGCAGTTCAACAAGCACCCTGTTCTAAAAGATTCTTTCTATGGATCATCTGTGACAACACCCACAGGAATGCTATCTGTCAACTCAGAATGAGATGTGCTACACCAAAACACTTTCAACACACTGTAGAACAATGAATTATGTACCTTAGCACATGGAGTAGATTTTTTTTTTTTTTGGTAGAAATTGTCTTAAGAATTCAGAAAATGTGAAAGATGTTAGGTTTTCCTGCACATTTGTGAGAAGTGAACTTATTAAACTGTATCTGTAGCAGACAAATCTTAGTTGTGTGCAGTATACTTCAGCCATCTGTTCACTGAGTGGCCAGAGGGAAGGAAAGGAAGAGACGGAATGAATAACAGGGAGACTATTTCTTCTATGGTTAGAGCCACAACTGTCAGCCAACACCAGAGCTGTTAAATTTTTAGTCCAAAAGAGAAAAAACACAGGTTCAGTCTCCATTAATAGGAAAATTTTTATCATATTTTTGGTTTGGCTGAGCTCAGTGGTTAGCCATCATGACAGCCAACTTCAGGCTGAATTAAAATAATCCATGTACAGAAAGAAAGAAAATAATTGCAAAAAGCAAAGAAATGTCAAGATCTATACCTCTCTGTACTCTGGACCTAATCACCAGGATATAATCTTTGAAATATTAAATGATGCATTTTTTCAAGAAATGAAATACAAAGTTTTCCTTTACTGCTTGCCTCCATTGGTTTTGTGTATTTTTATGCTATTTTTTTCAGTCAACATCAAAAATTATGTCTCTGATGGATCTTTAAAATAAGTCTCCTGCTGGGGATTTGCTAAGTTACTCAAAACATTTGATTTCAAGTCTTCACTCTCCCTACTGTCAGAATGGTTGTTTTTTTTTCTACTGTTGTTTGCAGCCTATTACTTCATCAGGAATAGAAAATTATTCCCATTGTCTTTATGCCTTTAACACATTTAAAGACTGACAACATGTTCTCATTGGTTTGCTCCTTCTGTAATCTAGTCCTCTCAATGAGTCATGCTGATAATGAAGGCCAAAATGCATAGTCCTTCTTCCTCAACAGAAACTTCTGAATATTCTCTCTGATAAAGACAGAGCAAAGGAAAAGCCAAAGTGGCTATGCACTCAGAAGCATTATTTTCACTAATGGTCAGAAAGAAGTAAAACAGAGGGCCAAGGGAATCAGAACTATGCGACAAAAGGCTAAAGTAAAAAACCTCAACTTGTCAGCTGAAGGCATTTTTGAATTTTTTTTTTTCCCCTTCAGTAAATATTTCATCTATCTCTCACCCCAAGCCAACACTTTTACTGGTTTTCTCTATAATTTGTTTTAGTGCCTTTGTTACCTCTCTTAAACAGATAAAAATGCAGAAGTCCTAAACCTCAAACATTCAGGTAAAGTATTCTTCGTGCTATCAGCAACCTTCACAGCTTCTCTACATATTGATAGACATCAAAATACATTTCAGAAATGCAGCGAGACAGTAAATTAAAACGTCTTCCTTGGAACAGGAGTGAGTTTTACCTTCGTTATCCTGAACAGTGAAGTTCGGGTTAACAGCAGCTAAACTGAAGANCCACCAAGAGGGTCATCTTTGTCTACTGCACTTACGGTTTGAATAAGCTGCAGGAAAAAAAGCAATCAAACAAACAACAAAAAAAAACCCCAAATACATCTAGGTTTTTTATATACCGTCTGATCAAAGAAGACAAAAAGAGTTAAGACAACAATATTTAAACATATTGACTTAATGTATTAACTGAGCAAATATTAAACAAGTATACTATGTAAGTTTTTTGCTCAAGAACATTCATATCTTTCGTGTGGTAGTACACATGCACCTATAATTTCATAACTACATAGTGGACAAAACTTAGTAAAAATTAGTTTTAGCTGTAACCTAGGTAGTTTTTATTCTTCATCTCTGATTCATCACTTTAAATTCAAATCATAAGACAGTAATTCATGGGAAATTTTCTATTTTTGTTATAAAAATGGTGTTTTATCAAACTAATATTTCTGATGGGGATTTTAAAATTTCAAATTAAATTTAAAAATTAAAACATTTGTTTCTAAACATCATTTTCTGTTTATTAGTATAGCAAAACAGACCAATATGATTCCTGAGATGAAAAATACCATGTAGATTATATATATATTTCAACTCTTATAAAACATAGCACGTTCTAGAAATGCACCACCTCAGAGTGGGATGAAAATCTGGTGTCACAATTCTGACAGTAAGATGCACCAGGTCAGTTCAATACTTGCATTCAGTGCTTTCTTCAATGCCTACAAAAAATTTGGGGCATTTTTTGGAAAGTAATGGCAAGCCCTTTATCAGTATTTGTTTATCAGTCATTAAGTGAATGTGTGGATTTTTTCACTGAAGTTTCTATATCTAAGGGTGGCAAAATATTGTTTCCTGGGCAAAATACATTTTTGGCATATTTATTGCTTGATTTCTGACTTGGTTTTTTTTAAACCACTGCAATAAAAACTGAATTTATGGCTGGATTTTTGTGCACACATGCTTGAATGTTCAGTTGTGTTCTTAGGTTTAACTTCAAAAAATAGATTAATCTTTAGTCTAGATCATTTTTATTCTTTACTTCTTATCCATCATTTTAAATTGCACTGTTTTTTCAACCATGGAATTACATCTGATTTTTAACACTACTCATTCCCTGTGGCATACTTGTTAAACCTTGTTTGTTTTCCCTCTTCCCGTTCTTCCAAATACAGCCATTTCTCTTCATATCACAGCTTTTGTCAGGTCTGATCATCTTTAACATCAACAACTGCAATGTACTCCTGTTTGCTTTAACAAATGCATGACTAACTCCCAACTTCTCTACTGTCCATCCAGAAAACAGCAGTAAGTTTCTTCATGGGGCAAGGATCAGATTTATTTTAATATAGCAGGTTCCTTGCTTTCTCAACTGGAGCTTTGTCTTTCTCTAAATCTGTTTTCTTACATAATCCTCCAATAACTTTGCAAACTTGCACAGTTTGCAAACTGTTTCCTGATAATACTGGTTATTTTATTAATGTGGTAAGTCCTGTTTCACATGTGGTTTCCAACGGTATTTTTGGCTCTTAGGCCTATCAGCCATGGGAAACTCCTATTACACCCACTGTAAGTTGCTGCTTCTTGCTAGAAATGCTGCAAAGCAGTAACTGCAGGGAAGGAAAGGATGTTACTCTGTATGACAGGAACTTAAGTCGTCATGAGGGTTGTTAGCTACTAAAAAACTGATTGCACAGAGGAAACAAGTTTGCTGTATAGTTGCTTATTCCAACAAAATTCATCTTTCTGCTTGGTAGGTTGTCTTTGAGCATCAGTTCTATCAAATGTCTATGTAAATGACTTTTTCTAAAATACACTATATATTTGTTTTTAAATTCAGTACAAAGAATAGAACAGATAATGTGCTATTAATAAAAATAAAAATGCAAAACTCTTTAGAAACTCTATCAATATGCAGTTCAAAAATTTTCTTTTTCTAGAGTAAAAAAAAAAAAAAAGTAAAACTTTGAGACTTTTTGAAAAAAGTAAGGCAAAAGGAAAATTCTGATGCTAGTAAAACAACTGGAAGGTATCAGATCTATGGAAATATACTGAAGAAACTAGGGTAAGAATGAGTCAGAGAACCTGGAAAAGACAAAGGAAAAAAAAATTGATCACAAATTGTAGTATGTCAAAAAAAGAAAAAAAAGACGAAGATGCAATAAACAGAGATACAATAAGGCTTCAGGATTGAAGGATATAAGAAAAGTCTATAAAAACATGTATAAAAAATAAGAAGGAAAAATGGAATGCTAGAAAATGAAACCACAAGGAATTTAGTTTTCAGTAAATATGAATTTTAGCTATTTTTAGAAGGACAGTTGGTAAATCTAACCAACTTGCTGGAAATATAAAGATACTAAAAGCCATGTACAAGCAAGGTTATGGTGAGAAAAACAAACATCCCTGAGAAAGACTGTTATATGGGTGAAATGAGTTGATAGGAAGAGGAGCAATATAAAAAGAATTAGTTCAAGAAACCTAGTGTGTTTATATAATCTATGCTTAATTAGGTTATAGGAAAAAAAGAATAAATCATATTTCAAAATGTCTTTGAAAGAGAATCCACTCTGAGCTAGATACTGGGATATGTGAAAAGTATGTGTGTATAGGTTGAGTAAAACGAAGGCTAATAACGGCAAGATTGTAACAAGACCCAGAGAGGTGGAAATACATCTCATTACTTGTGTAGTTTTGCAAGCTGCAGGCAGTCCTTCAGAAAACAACACAAAGGACCAGAACACCACTAGGCACCCTTGTCGGTGCAGGTCTGTACATACACACGTGCCTGCGTGGTTTGGTATATTTTAGCCATATAACCCCCTCCAGACACACACAGGGTGTTACAATGACCAGCGTGAAAAATGGTGAATGGTCAAAGGGAAATTAAAGGCAACTAAGCACTTTCCCATTTAAACATCACAAAACAGTTATGCCAGGTGTCCCCAGGTGTTGGCAGTGGGGCTGTGCCGGAGCGGTCCCTCCGCAGGGACCCCGCCGGTGGCAGCGGCTGCAGCAGCCCCAGCGGCGGGCCGGGCTGGGGCCCCGAGCCNGCCCCTGAGCCCCGGGGAGAGCCTGGGCAAGGGAGGGCAAAACGCTGCCCGGCAGCCAGGGCTGAGGGAGGGAACCGGGGCAGAAACTGCCCTGCGAGCCCCCAGGGCACAGCGGGAGGGGAGACCCGGGCAGGGACGGCCCTGCGGCCCCGGGAGAGACTTCGGTGGGGCAGGTGTTTCCCTGCAGACCTGGAGGGGACCCCATGCTGCAGGAGATTTACCCTGAAGGACTGCTGTCAGTGAGGAATACTCACTCTGGAACAGGGAAAAGTATGAGGAGGGAGGAGTATCAGAGAAGAGAAGGTAGAGCAGTCAGTAGTGAAGGGGTGAAGGTAAACCTGGGGAGAAGGGGGGATGAAGGGAAAGTGTGGTGTTTTTTTTTTTTTTTTTTTTTTTTTTTTTTTTTTTTTTTTTTTTTTTTTTTTTTTTTTTTTTTTTTTTTTTTTTTTTTTTTTTTTTTCACTTCCCTCCCTTTTTTTTTTCTATTTGTTTTTTGTTTTTTTTTTTTTCTTTTGTATTTGTTTCTCACCATCCTACCCTATTATTAACTAATGGTATATTAATTTTCCCCAAGTTGAGTCTGTTTTGCCAGTGATGGTAATTGGTAAGTCTGTCTCAAGCCATGTCCTCTTCCACATTTTCTCCTCCTGTTGAGGAGGGGGAAAGTGGCTGGGTGGGCACCTGGATGCTGTCCAAGGTCAACTCCTGCCTTCTTTTCTTTTGGCAGGTCATTTACAAAGAGAAATGAGGGACATCTCTTCTGATCATTACTATAGGGAAAACGAATATATAGAAAAATCACACTCAGGTTCCATGCAAAAATCTCTCTAAAGCAGGACTGACTTCTGCTTTCTGCATTGCTTCCTGCCTTTTACACTAGAGGATCTTTGGAGGCTGGCTGCTGAGCTGCCAGACGTGTGACAGCCGGGAGCTGACACAATCAGCGGGATTCCATCTGTCCAGATGCCCAGCTCTTCTCACCTGGGGGTGGAGGACAGCTGAACTTCTTTGGTTAAGGGCTGCAGCAGTCTGAGCATTTCTCTGCTTTCTTTCCCTGAACTCCTACTGAGTCAGCCTTGTACAGCTCACATGAATGCCTGTGTCCTCTTTATGCCATGGCACCAAGACTGTCCTCATTTTTGGAGGGTCGAAAGAACAGCAACCACCAAAATAGCATTCTGCCAGAGGTGCTGCTTGTGTGTAGCTTGAGCTTTTTGAGATAGGATATTCTTATTGTTTGTAAGGTCATGGTATGATCTGACATCAGCAGTAATAGCAAGCAGGAAAACAATCACAGGGCCTTTGAGTCATTCGGACTACAAAAGTCACATTATTCTTTTGCTATATATTTGAATATATGTGTATGTGTGTATACATGTATATAAATGAGCATCCATAGGTATTTTATATATAGTGTGTGTGTCTATATATGTAAGTGTCTATATACTTTATTTAGGCTTCTGTATAAATTAAGTAAATGGAAAATTGTAGTATTTATTAAAATGTCTGTCTTTAGCAGACAGGAAATATGTAAATGAAAACCACAGAATTTGTCACCGATGAAGCATCATTAGTTTCAGTGACCTAATGGAAGATATAAATTTGATCATGGATCAAAAGTAATTAGGAAAACCTGCAATGGAAGAATAGTAGCATAAATGTGGGAAGAATCAAGCTCAGAGAACCATGTTCAGTTTGGATTGATCACATTCAGTCTCTCAGGACAGACTGAATTCGAAAATAACAAGTCTTATTGATGATCTACCACTAAACAAGAAGAATATAATTACACTCAAATAGATTATTCATGTTATCCTGCATTGCTTTTTTTCTCTTCCTGTGAATTGTTTTCTTTAGTCAATCATTCGCAACTCAGACTTCTTAAAAAATGTTTGTATTTATGGCCATTTCAGTAAATTTGGAAGAGTTTTTTTCTGATAAAGAAAATATTGAGTCCTATAACAATTTAAATAAACATTTGTGTATGCAAACACTTATTTAGCTTCTCATTTATTAGTAATAAATGATTAGAGTTATTCTAGTTTTTAGCTGACAATCTATTCTGAATGTAAACAGGAAAAAAATGAAATGTAGAAATACCTTTTATAGTTACTTTTAATTTATACTGACCTCAATAGTATAGATAGCACAATAAAAACAGTTCCTCAGAATATATTTTTTAGGGAAATATGACTGTTCTGTACCTTCTATTATCAGCAACCTGTATAGAACAAGTTCTGAAACCTCAGATGAGTAAAATTTGTGGATTAATGCTTTTAGACTTCTTTATTAACCTAGGATATTTTTTTTTTAAATTTTTTTTTAGTGAAATTGGAAGAGGAAAATTCAGTGTTCTTTTCCAATTCTTAATCCATATGTCATACTGAAAATTATTAAAATATTATTTTGGTATTTATAGAAGACACTACAACTGTCAAAAATTCTTCATTTTTACCCATTGATTTCCCTTTATCTAACAGCATGAATTCTCTTCCAACTGTCATACCAGACAAATGCCCTTGCTCAGTAGTATTTTATGCATTATAAATTTGGGCCTTTAATCCTTTGTTCTAATTTCCGTCTGATGACACTTTGGAAAGAAGAATGGCAACCTGACTGTGAAATTTGTAATACAACCTGAATGCTATACCTGTGGGACTTAAACAGTTAAGACAAGCTGGCACTTCTCCCACATTCTGTTCAAAGCTACTGAATGGGTTGCACTGAGGTATTACTGATACCATTTTAAAGGCTTTATTATTAGCTGATTGTGCTCTGGGACATGTAATAGGAAAACATTTTTTTAACAGTTCTAAAAAGCAGCTATTAGAAATTAGATATTAGCAGCACAGCCATTTCACTTAAATTGAAGTACACATTGTGTAGCCTCTAAAAGGCAAAAGAAAATATTATGTTACCAGTTAAAAAATGTATGCTTTGTTTGGTTTTGTTTTTTTGTTTTGTTTTGTTTTGTTCACTTAAATTGAAGTACACATTGTGTAGCCTCTAAAAGGCAAAAGAAAATATTATGTTACCAGTTAAAAAACGTATGCTTTGTTTGGTTTTGTTGTTTTGTTTTGTTTTTTTTTTTTAATTTTCAGAAGTTTTTGGTGTAATAATGAAAGGTAAATCTAACAATGAAAAAAGTGTGGCAGATGTAATTGTTTGTAATCACCATCAGCATGCAGTTAGTGAAGTGTATCTGAATTCTGCTCTTTGACAGTGATTAAAAGTATAAATCAAGCTTTTTAGTAGTTACAAATGGTGTTTTATTTTGTGAAATTAATGGCAAATTATGATCATGTCTCTTGGACACATCTAGTCAGGATTTAACAGTAGTACAGGGTTAGGTAAAGAAAAGTTGTAATTCACAAACTGATGCCATTGTCTGAACCTCACCTACAGAACTATTTTGCTTTCATTTAACATTTCAGAAGCTATTTTAGATATAATTTCTCCCAATCAACAGGCAAAAATGATTTACAGTTGTGTGCTGTAGCAAAACTGGATAGTGGGAAGTGTTTATCAAAGGCATACCTGTCCAGCTCTTGCATTTTCACAGACAAAAGTTTCGTAGAATATAGCAAACTGTGGGGCGTTGTCATTAACATCCAAAATTCTTACATAGACAGGAACACGAGTTGTATCTTTGGGGTTGTCTGACAGCAGAAGAGAAAAGAAAATTCAGATTATTTTCTTCCTAAGATTTTTCCATTTTCTTCCAAATTTCATGAACAATATTTATGCAAGATTCGGTTTGAATCTGGTCAATATTTACATACAAAGTGGCAACAAGTAAGAATAAGGCCTTCTGAGAAATAAGGAAATTATTTGTTTACAGTAATCTAGTGAATAATTAAGATTTTACATGAGGATAAGGGCTGCAAATGTTAATCTATTCAAATATAGTATATTAAAATATGACCACTACTACCATAACATATTTGATTATTTGGTGGGCTCAAGGTTTTGTAAGGTTTTGATTTTTAATTTTGAAATTATTTGTGATCTTGTTTGTTTTACAGAGGAAAGACACAATTGACTTAATGCTTTATGTTGAGTTTTCCTGGGATAGAGTTAGTTTAGTTGATGACATGCATGCATATTTTGAAAAAATTTCACGTGTGATTTTTCTCTCTTGTGCCTAAAGAAATTCCAACAAAACAAATTAAAATAACTACCCAAAAGAATCTGGTAAATAATTTATTAGGATAAGAGTTTTTAGGTTTAAATTTCCTTAAAAAATATGAATGTAGATTTTCAGACCTTAGGTTAAGAAACAAGAATAGTAACCTCCCCCTTGGAAAATGCCAAAACCGTAGTATTATCTAGAGTGCTCTTTCATTAGTATAGGTTAGTTCAGGAATACAAGTGGCCCTGTTCCCACTTGCTGATCTTCCTGCCATACCAAGAATATGAAACAATGTCTGGGTGTAAAGAAGTGCAACTGTTTCTTGGAATTCTGCTGGGTAGTAGCTAAATACTATATGATTTTACAACATTAAAGGAAACAACAGTGAGAGATAATTCCAAATGACTGATTTCCCCAGCTTTTACTCTGTTTCAAATAAAACAGTAAATGTTTACAAGGAGCTGGAATTACATTCACTTGTTATCAGTATCACCTTTCCTAAAGAATATGATGTGGATATTTTTGACATTATGAATTGTTTAAAATGCTAGGTTTAGGACAGAAGTTTTCATAGCCTTTTGCATGTTTGATCTGACTTCTCAAATAATTGCTAATCCTAACACTGCTTTCCCATTGTGCCACAGGTAAAATTTTCAAAGATTTAAAGACCTCCCCCTTCACTTCTTTCTCCAAAACTTGCACACCTCTTTGGAGAATGTTAGTTACTCCAAGTACGTCCGGAATATAAATTTGCTCCAAGTTTTCTAACAAGGAAATAAGTTGAGCCTTAAGATATAATCGTACAAGGGTGGGAAATTTTTAATTATATAAACCCTGAAAAGTATTGCTACAACATTGGACAGCACTCTGAAGGATTGCAAGCTCAGGACAATGCATCCCAAGAGAAAAAGAAAAAAGTACAGGTGTTTTTTTTTTGTTTTTACAGTGTGTTTGATTGCCAGGACACAATGTTCTATTTAGTTTTCTGCAGTGTAGCTCTTACCAGCCACTGCTGGACAGCCACTGCAAGTTTCATTGCTGATCAGTACTTTTTCATTTTTTGTTTTGTTTTGGTATTTCTTTTGGGGTTTTTTGGGGGGGGTTTGTTTTTTTTGTTGTTGTTGTTTGGGTTTTTTGTTGGGTTTTTTTTTGTTTGTTTTTTTGTTTTTTTTTTAACTGATATGGAATTAACCCTAAAAAATCAAGAGACTTTGAAAACCAAGTGATTCTTAGTAGCTGATTTCAAAGGTCATACCTTTGTCCCTTAGAAAATTTTCTGTCCATTGATTAGAACTAATCTCAATAACGTTAACAGGCTTAGGATGATCTCTCCTTTTCTCTTTGTACTCTTAACATGAAAATATCTATAGAGAGATGATTTAAATAGTACAAGAAATACTACAGCTTAGGATCAAATTGAATGGAACTTGTAAGATATATTGGTTCCAAGGGCTGTAGGTGTAGGTACCACAGGAAGAGATAATGAAAGTATTGCTAAGGAAATGAAGAAAACAATAGAGACAAAGACATAAATTACCATCCTAAACTCTGCAATTTTAACAACAAAATCAAGTTACGATCCTCCAAAAAAAAAAAAGGAACAAAACAGAATTACTCCACTGTTATTATTTAACTGGATAACATTTCAGAAACAACTTGGACATAAAGCTCAGTGATGGAAGTGGGCGACGAAAAAAGCAGTGAGGAGACAGCTGCTGTTAGCTTCCCGCAATTTACTTTGCCAGATCATCTAGCAGAAAGGGGGAGGGGGTAAGGAAAGAAGGTTTTTATTTTTTTTTTATCTCGTGATGGCACAGGTGTAACTTTAAGGAAAACTGAAAGGAAAAAGAATAAACAAATTGGCTTACTGATCTCAGAGGCTATAACGCTAAGATTGTGCCATTGTGATATTTCACGGTCAAGTGGCTTAGAAATATAGATGGACCCATTTCCAGAATGAATGTTAAATATCCTGTCAAGGTCAGTGTGTCGATCCAGAGAAAACCTAAATATGATAAAGAAATAAGAAGTATTGTCAAAACTATAGAAAATGGAAGCATATATTTCACAAGACAATATAGGTTTTATGTTCTATATGATACATTACAAAAGTTAGATTTAAAAAGGTATATATCTAGTTTCTATAAACACTTCTAAAAATTCTCAAGGTTAGCTCCATAGAATAAGGAATGAAAATTAGGAGAATTTAAAAAATATGAGACAATAATTTAATATTTGATAACTGGAGCTTTTACAGACATACATGTGAATCAGAATTTCAATATAATAATTAAATAATTATTTTAATCTTGAAAGGAAAATTGTCTTTGATATACTGTTTTTTCTGACTGAGACTGACAGTTAATTTATGAGCTTTTCAAAAATATTGCTATACACTCAGCTTCTACACTTCAGGATATAATAATTCACATGAGAACAAGTTAAAAAAATCTGTATGCAGAACTTTCATTTTTATGAGCAGACGTTAAAGAACCTTCTATATTGCTATAGTTGTTATACTTCTGCAGGCAAAATGTCTTACTGATGTAATATGGCGGTGTCAAACTAGTATCAGAAAATTGCTCTTTCCTCCTTTTTTTCCTAATATTTAACACTCTTCTCAATTAGAACTGAAGCTTTGATGTGGAATTAAATGCAAGATTTTGCCAAATACAGTTTCTCAAACTATGTGGCAGAATTCAGCTGACGTTTAAAAAAAAGTTAGCTAGTACACTTTTACAGTGCAATAGAAACAATTTTCATGTTTCTCTGACATTTTATCAGAAATCTAAACAGTTCATCAAGTGTATCTGGTTTCACTTACCGTACTTTACTAAACTGAGCCAAATAAAAAATGTTGTGATATGAAAATAATGTTTATACAGTTTTGGCGGCTATTGTTTGCTCACTCTCCCACATAAAATAGCAGTAAACATGTAAAACAAACAAAACTCCAACAAACAAGTCAACACCAAAATTAATACAAAAAAAAAAAGAAAATTAGAACAGCCAAAGAAGACTTCTGAAAGTACATTAAAGACTTGATAATTTTTTTCTTTTCTTTTACTGCTAGGTTACTATAATAGTTGTTAGAATAAAACAAAAACCTGCTATTTTTTTTTAAGATAAATTACATTTCAGACCACTTGGCTTATATGATAAGCATTTCATTTTACTTCATCTGTGGTATTATTTTTATTGAAGACTGGAACTTATTTCATCAGAACTCTCCCTAACAGTTTTTCAACAGGTAATAATCACTTCTCTAGCTCACAAAACCTGTTCTACATTGTTTCTTTAAAACATGAGATAAGCACATATTTCACCCCATCATATTAGTTCTAATGGCTTGCAAATTATGCCAAAATTATTATTTCCAGAAAACACCTTTATATTCATTGAACAGAAATAGAAATTAGTGCAACAGAAAGCTATTTGCACTCAATTTACAGGAAGCCTAACTTACATATAATTTTAATAAAGATAAATGAATATAAAAAAATAAAAACAAAACCTGAATCAACTCCACATCCTGAAGCTTTGATTTTTTTTTTAAATAACGGTGTTAAAGTATTATACAAACTGCTCTAATTTCACAATATGTCTGCCTTCAGACTACATTAGTTGAAATGTTAACTGTTCACCTCTGGGGTACATTGTACTTTGTATGTGGTATTGATCTTATATGAAATAAAAGCTTGTAAAAACTTAGCCTAGGTAGTTATTGTTTGAATGAACATACAAGGTTGCTTTAAAAGTTGAGGAACAGAACAAATGCTACTGAAATTGTTTTCAAGTTCTTGTTTTCAAGTAGATAACATCAAATGAAAGCTGAAATTACTGTATTATGAATAGCAATATGATTTTTTTTTTTTTTTTCAAGAGAACTAAATCTAGGTGCAATGGTCCCTTTCAAGATTTTAGAAATTTCTTTGATCTTATAACAGTTGATTTTCTCCATGTTCCCTTCTAAATTATTTCCTATGGGAGAATGAAAAAAAATCAACAGGATGTAAAAACTTTATATCAAATAATCTTTAGGTTACTTGTCTGTGTAAGTAATTGTAGTGAGGGAAATACCTGCAACAATTCTTCAATTCGTGTCAGAAACAAAAAGAGCTAAAGCTCCAAGTTTTTGCTTTTTCAGTCACAATTAATGTTACTAAAATTGGTAGTTGTCTTGTGCAATTAGAGCAGATGAAGTTGCAATATTAAGTTATTTATATATTCCTAAATATTAGATGTCCTGTTATGTCTTACCATTTCCATACAAATGAATCACCATAGGAGAAAATAAGATCCAGTTTAATTTCGTAACCCACCTGGACATTATGTAGAAATATGTGGCAACTGACTTCAAAGTCAGTAAATAAGGTTCTTTTATCACAATGTAAATTTTGTACATTTCTTATTATTTCAGACAGCGCACATCCAAATTGGACAGTGTTGTCCTACATTTTCCTTAAAGCTTAAGCATTATAGAAAAATAAGATAATACCATTTCCCCAAATATAATTTGCTACAATTAACTAGATGCAATGTAGCAGATAACAGTTAGTAATATAGATATAAAAGGTCTTTAAACATATTAATATTTTAGTGTCTAATTTCTTGGGGTAATTGAACACACACAAAGATAATTTTATCCTGTATAGAAATACCTCTGGCAAGCCTGCAAAGCAGGAGGCACCACCCAGAGCAGGTGAGATCACTACTGCACAGTTTCCAGGAATGACCAGAGGAAACATTTGAAAGCTCTTTCACCTTCCTGGGTCATAGACTGGCTTGGCACTTTTTCAGTGTGAAGCAAGGAGCAATCCTGAAGAACCTACTTGAAACCAAGATGTAATTTTTAAAGTTTTCTGGGAATTGAAATACTGGAAGATATTTTGCATATCTCTTGTGGCTGTACTCCAACATGTTTGGAGGTTTACGGATAGCATCATTCTCAATTCTGTCTATCTTTGAGACACTAATAAATAACAGAAAAAAACACTACCACCTTATTCCTGTGAATTGTGTGTACATGCAAATTCCCATTGTATTACTATTTAACTTAATTTCTTTATCACATAACGTGTTCACAGATCTGAAGTATTACCTTATCGGACTTGAGGCTGAATCAGGATCCCGTGCCATTACTGTTCCTATTATTGTCCCCAACTCAATATCTTCATGCACCTCAAAAAGGTAGGAAGACCTGCTGAAAATGGGAGGTTCATCTACATCTTCTACAGAGATTTTCACAATAGTTGTATCTTTGAAAGGCCCAAGATAATAGAAGCGTGGATCCACATGGGTATTCTCAGCTTCTACTTTCAAAGTATAAAGTCGTCTTGTCTCATAGTCCAGTGGCTAAAAAATAAAAATTGTGATATAGTTATTAAATTACATTGACATGTATGGAAATGGAAGAGGACTCCAGCCTTATCTGATACTGCCCTGCGTTGTGGGAACACCAACACAAGTCGAATTTTCCCCACCACAGGAATCACTTCTTTTAGTAAGAAATTTCCATTGTTTTTAGAGGAAGTATCTCTTTCTGAAAATAAGTTGAATTATCTCACTACTAATGACAAAGGATTTTTGGTGCAAATAAATCAACTATTTAGGGAACTTTTCAGCTGTTTCACAAATACATAGATTTGAGACAATCATATAAACATTTAAAATACGTGAAATACACACTGGAAATAACATATCAGAACAAGGTACTTAACATTAGTATTTCTCAAGAAATACTGTAAACTCTTGAATAATAGTATTCTTATTGTCAAGAGTGTGTAGTTGGTCTTAAATATCAGGAATGTTTAACTTGTCTTTTAAGGAAGGTGTTTTGTCAAAGTTCTATATATCTAGAGGAGCAGTAAGAGCTCAATCTGGCTCCTTTTCCTTTAATTTAATGAATCCAACATCAGAGTTTTTTTTGCAAAACAGAGTTGACATTTTTGTCAGCAGTTCCTTTTTAAAACCGAAGGAGGAAGAGTTCTGGGTTATAATTAGAAATCATTTTGGTTAGAATTCTATTCCTTCAACTTTTTCCAGCTGTCATAGATGAAAAATGTTAGCTAATTAATGATTCTCAGGTAATGAGCAACCTGAGAATTTACCTTTCTGGCACAAAGAAGACTTCATTAACTCCCACAAAATCTCAGAGAGATATAGAACTGGTGGTTTTCATTCATCAAAATGAGTGGTTGAAGACTTACTTTTTTTCTGCCTAACTGTTTTTAAATACTAATTAATGTTCATGAAAGATGCAAAGTGACAAGTTAGATATTTAAATACACTATTCAAGAGTAGAGACATGCAGTCCAGTGAAGGGGTGAGTTTCCTCATTGCCTCAGACTGGTTTTAAAACAATAGTTAGAGCAGATGGGAGAATATCTATGAATATGCAACACAGTGCTACTATTGGGTCTAGATCTGAGACTACTGGTATGTCTACAAAGTGTAGCATGCTGCTGTTAAGGGATGCTGGCTTCAAGACTAGATGCAAAGAATAAATGCTAGTCCTGCTTTATTCTAATTAGTTGGCTTAATTTGCCAGAATGTGCACAACGAATATGTAAACTTTCTATAACAACATGCACATCCAATTTAGGCATCTTTTCCAACTACATTGCAAAACATAGATATGAAACCTGTGGATTAGACAGGTATTCCAGCACATGAACAGTAATGAACTAAACTGTTGCCCAAATACATGAAATTGTGGCAAATTAATTACTTTGTCTGCGAGAACTTGTATAGAAAAAATTGTAAAGAAAAAGTTCTTTTGCAGCAGATGTTAAATTCAGACTTAACAGTTTAAGGGCTCAGTAAAGGAGCATCAGCTATTTGGATTCACCACTGAAAACAGAAACTACAATCAATGATGATAAATAATAATAAAAAGAATATTATGTGGTAACTATCTGATATGTTGGAAACAGGTACAAAACAATATAGCTTGCAACTTGACTTCCATGTCTGTGTGTATGTTCTGGCATACATTGGTCACCCACATATGGGGACTGGTCCATTTTTTCATACTTTTCTGGCAACAATGCTTTAAACCTATGCTGCATCTCAGATATAGTTACCAACTTCTATTTCCAGTTCATCTTAAAAGGAAATAGCCCCTTCCAGTCACTGATGGAGGATGCTTGCAAATGTTAAGCAGTTAGCCCATATCATCACATAATCTAAGCAATGAATGCTTGTGACATAAGACTGACACCAAAATCATTTAGTGAATGCTGTTCATAGACACCTTTCGCACAATTATGATGCCTTCCTGTGTGTCCTTCTGTGTCACAATATCGAACATGTCGGTCCCATCGCCATCTACAATTCTGTACTCTACTTCTGCATTTTTTCCAGTGTCTGCATCTGTGGTTTTAACGCTGCCAATGGCTGTCCCAACTGGGGAGGACTCGGGAACACGGAGGTGGATGGCACCTATTAAAGAGACAAAAAGACACTCAGGATCCCCACAAACCCCTACCACGCAATAAGTAACATTGTGTCACATATATTTTTTGTGTATCTTTTATTCTAGAGAATTTCCTGCTTAATACTGAGATGAGGGGCAAAGAGAACTACACAGAGGAAAGCTTCAGATAGAAGACTGCAAATAAAACTGTAGAAAAACAAATGAATTGAAAAATAGGCTTGAGAAGGACCTCTATTCTATCTCAAAGAAGAATCAACTATGCCTGTACTTTTCTTGACTTTCTTTTTCTTGTACCTTTCTTGTCCTTCTTTTTTTTTTCATTCCTGAAACATCAACTGGAAAGACTGCTGTGTGCTCTTGACAGGTTTCACTCTACTACTGTTCCCCTTAATATCTAAGGGCAATCTTTGGGATACATTTTACATCTACTTTTTTCTGGAAGCAATACAAAGAACAAAATTCCTTGACTTCACTGGGCAATTCTAAGCAGCAGACTAACATTTCAGCTTTCAAAAGTAGATAGAAAGATATAATATTAAATAAATTTGAATAACATATTCTTGCAGTGATAGCTTTTTTTAAAATTCACAAGTAGAAGGTGTGCTATGTTAAAGCAGTGTATTCATATTTAAATACGCTTATGAACATTGGAATTTTAGGTTTTTTCTACTTTTCTTAGCTCAGCTGTGTTTCTTTATTGTGGCATCATACAGCTGATAAAACATATAGGAATAAAACTGTCGTCATTCAGACATATATTTTAGTATTCTATGTCCTAGCCTTAGTGTGAAAACTGTATGTAAGGGTAGAGATCTTTGGTCCCATCTGTCAGAACATATGTTAGAAAAACACATGGGGGACATAATGTGCTATGAAGAATTCTCAGAAAAAGATTTTAAAATTAATGCACATACAGTTGTCATTCCAAAGATGAAAGTGAAATCATCAAATCTCTACTGAAAAACATTTTCTTCTCTGGCTTTAAGTTTTCCAAGATCTGCTGTTCTACTTAGGGACTACATAAGTTAAGTGAGTTAGAAATAAAGTTTAGTTGACAGTATAATAAAAGTGGAAGTGGCAAAGGCCAGAAACCACAATAGGAAAAAAATGAACAGGCTAGCCAAAAAACAGCACATATATACATTGTCACAGATAAGTAGTACAGAGAAGTCTTTAAATTAGTTTTTTGAGATCAACAAAAATCATAGGGAGAGAGCAATGGCAAGGCTGTATAGGAAAGCCACTGGTAACATGATTTTATCATATCTTCGGGAAAACACAGGTGAGTCATGTGAAGATTAGTGGTGTATTACAATCCAGCTACAGAGCAACACTCCCTGAAAAAAAACCCTATTATTCACTGGGTCATTTGAGACTTTTTCTGCTTCTTCAGAGCCAGTTTTTTTCTGTTCTATTATGTTATTATGTTACCATTTGACAACCTAAAAAAAAAATTCACATCAGCTTAAAAATAAATGTTGAATGAAAAATATTGAAATTTAGTTTCTTCATATACCTTTACTTAGGCAGCTTTTAATATGAAACTGACATACAGCAGCAGAATGAATACTTTATGGCCATGTACACTCCCCATTCCATTTACATGTATTTATTTTTGCTTAGTTACATTTTGTTGTTTAATGGAGTGATTTATCCTGTATTTGCTGTAACATTTTCATTACCTTTCTCTAATACCTAAATCTGTATACTTTGCTACATTAGTAGAGAATCACTCTGTAATCCTCTAATGGTTAAAAAAAACCCACCAAAACAAAAGGAAATAATAATAGCCTCTGGACCCATTTAGTGTTTAATCAGTAC
>VWZG01005601.1:24247-34284 GCA_013396735.1 Grallaria varia
CGCAGTAAGACTAAAGATGTTTTTTTTTTTTTTTTTTCCCCAGTTAATATTAATATGTTATAATTATTTGTATCGAGTCTGAACTATTCCCCACATCTTTTTTCTGGAGCGCTTAAAACTACATCCTTAAGCTATGCCTTGTGGACACTACTTTGACTCCCATTGCAATACCCAAGTCATTAATTTAGTCTACAAAGTGGTAGTTCATATCTTGAATTTTTAATATGGTAGTGGAAACAGAGAGTGAAACTAACCAGAAACCTACCATCTGAAAATTTTTAATCTAACCTGTCTATTTATAGAAAACTCCACCATAGTATGAGACACTTCATTTTATTATTTATGTTACTGAAGACATTTAATGCATTGACTAAGTATGGGATGCAGTGCAGCTTTAGACAACGTATCAGAACACAAACTATACCAAACTAGGATTATCCTTGCAAAACTCTGCTGTCAATCTTATTTCTATCTTCTCAAGGAAATTTACTGTTTGCATTTACTCCAGTGGGTGATGTTTTTTTCATTTTTCTGTCAGGAAAACAGGAGGATCAAGGAAAGTAAAACTTTTCCATATACTGAGGAGAGTGGAAATCACCTGAAAGATTAAAGTCTATGTACTTTGGACTGCAAATACTTCAGACAGTCATAAAGAATGAAAAAGCAATCTTATTGTTTTGTTTATTCTTCTTTTGGTTCACTTTTGAATAAACGTTTAATGTAAATATTTTTATAGAGTACTACAGGCTTAGTCACACAGGAGACATGGGCTGCCATAATTTAGATGTACCGAGTTTCAGTCAGACTCTGGCTTCTAAGCCTATAGATCACTTTTTCCATTTATCATTGGTTAACACGATCTCCTCCTTTCTGAGAACACTTGGAAATACTACAGCTGAAACAGAGATCCAGTGCCTGAGGTCTTTGATGGCCTTTATGCAATCCCTTGAAAATGTTTTCAATTTTATGTTTCCTCAGCAGAAGAGCCACTGCCATCTATATGGTCTTTAGTACATCTTTAAGAGGAGAAAAATATTATGAAGAAGCTGTGCTCCATAATCTAAACAACAGAGGAATTAGTGGCTCTTCTAATTTTTTAAATTTTTTTTTAAAGTATGATAAAATTCATTATGTGAATTTTCCACAATTGTAATATGAGTTTCTGATGGGAGATGTTAAAGCTGGTATGAAACATTTTGTTGAAACATATAGCTATAATATGCTGAGTCCTGTGAAAACATAATGGCCATTTTAACACTTTTCCTGGTAATTCATAAATCTGATATGAATATTATTGTCTCATGAACCTATTACATCTGGGTTATTTATTAATGGAACAGAATAAGAATAATTTAACTTAATCAGTTTCAATTTTAGTAGTCTCATTAAGCTCTGTTCAAATCATGAATCATTATAATGTCTATTTGCATTTTGAGATTAAATGTAATGATTTTTCAAAAAAAGTCAATAACTATTTTACTTTTATACATATCTGGTAAAATGACTCATCTTTATAAATGTTTTAGTTTTCATTTCCAGTGAAACTTACATTTATATCCAGCAAAGAAATTGGAAGAGAGGAAGTCGAAAGAAAATTAGAGTAACAACAATGAAAGCTCAGTGAGAGTAAAAGTTTCTTTAAAGCAAAGGACGCAGCTGATTTGAACTGATATTAAAGAAAAAGGCAGAGACACTACATCAAGTCCTCATCTCAGTCAAATACGATCTCGGACAGCCAGTAAAAACATAAAAATTGTCTAGAAAGTTGATTCCATCATTCTAAATTAATACACTGTTCAAGACACAAGGAAAAAAAAAAAGAAAAGCATAAATATGCATGTTTAAGGATTACATGCTGTCTTAAATTTAACTGTAAAAATTTTCTTCTCTGTAAGACTTTGAACTTGACAAGTCTTTGTCAATCTTCCTCAATACGCCCAGAGAGCACAGCATTGCTCACCTATGCAGTAATGTAATATCACAACCTTCAATATTCAAATGGAAACAATAAAAATAATAAATAAAAAGTTGTAGTACATAGAATAAATAAAATGATAAATTGACAACAAATCCTGTCCAGAATTGGACCTGTATGGAAATACCCAAAATATAATTACTCGATTGTTCATGTTTTTTTTTAGTGTGTATATGAAATCACACGCTGATGAACACCTTGGCTAAACACATATACATATTTACTGCAATATTAAATTGAACAAAATTATGTACTCCATTTGTGCCATAAGGAGCATCATTTGAAACTGATTCTGTTATTTTGATCCTGAACAGTGCATCAGTAACTACTGGATTCAGTATAATTATACAGAAGAAAAAATGTGCGGTGAGGATACTCTAAATCATTTATGTATTAAGTAAGTCCAAATCATCTAGCAAATATTGCATCTTAAATTTATGCAGAAGACTTAATTTGGATTTAAAATTATTAACCTTTACACGTTTGATGTTACATAGTTTAATAATTCTATATTAGATAGAGACCAAGAACATTTTTTTATTTTAGTTTGAGGATACAAAGTCTTCAGTACTATCATAAGGTAAAAAGCATTATAAAAGCTTTACTAAACTAAAACTATAAAAATAACAAAAAAAAAAAGTTAAACATAATTTGCTTTACTTTGGGAAATTTTCTGCTAGGTTTTGTAGCTTGCAGCAGAAAAAGTACAAATCTGTTTGATTCCCTGCAAGTAATTTCTCTTCCACATTCTTCATGATTAAATATTTAAGCAGTTACTACAATTCAAACATTTCTGCATATCTAGAATTACTACGTTTTATTCTTCAGTGGTGGAGTACGTAGGATTTAAGCAATAGGTAAGGAAAGAGAAAAACATTTCTCTAATGCTCTTATGTGTCCACCTACCATCCCTTCCCATGCTAGTGGGAAGTATTCCAGGTTTGCTGCAGTTATCTTTGACCATGTAACTGCTTTCTAACAAACAAATGCTGTAACATTTAATACACTGCTTTAATAATAATAATCAGTACATAAGCCTTTTGTCTATGTGTGCCACATAATCTAGGTTTATTCTAAAATAAACCAGATGGTGATTGCTTAACTCTTACAGTACAAGGCAACTGTTAAATGCAGCTTACTCTGGGGGAACCGAGGCGGATTGTCATTGACATCAGTCAAAGTGATGTTCACGGTGGTGGTCCCTGATAATCCACCCATCTGGCCTCCCATGTCCTTTGCCTGGATAACTACTTGGTACTGCTCTCTGTTCTCTCTGTCCATGTTAGGCAAAGCAGTCCTGATGATGCCTAAAATAAATAAAGAATTAAAAACAAAATTGTTAATAATCTCTTTATGTTTTATGGGTAGCAATCTTTTGCATCTTTTTTCTGTATTAGTATTAAAATCTACCTCTAAAATATCCATTTAATGTTTCAAAGTACAAATTTTCATCCATAAGTTTTATAATAGTCTTTTTATAATACCCTTCAGTACAGGCTATCTCTGGTTGAACACTTGGTACTACATTACAGCTCTCTTTCCAGTTTCATGCTAAGAAATTATTCAAGATATTTATGCACAAGGTTTAGGAGTTGAAGACCTTTTATTAATCCAAGTAGAACCACTAAGAAAAAAAAGAACATTTTCTAGGACATAAACCTTTATTCTTGCATACATCAGAAATGTTGTTACTTAGATCTTAAGCTATCAATAGTACCACTGTAAAATACTTACACTTCATAGTTCAGCTGTAATAACTCAGAGGTTTTATAGGTATTACAAAAATTATATATCATGAGAAAAAAGCAAGAAATATTGTTTAATTTTTGTTAGTTTTTTTAAATTATTTTTATGTGATCTAAAATCTTTTGAATGAAAGTTTAAAGTTTATGATAAATGAAAATAATGAAAATTTTCCTGACCAGTTTCTGGTTCCACAGAGAAGTATGGCTGTCCTTGAAGTATGCTGTAAATTATTCTGGCACTGTTTCCATATGAAGGGTCATCGGCATCAGTAGCTGTAACTCGCACCACAGAAGTACCTGAAACATCCAAAGTCAACTTAGTTTCATATGGCCCTAGGCAGAGGTCTAAGAGCATCACTTTCCATTCCAATAGACACCAAAGAGAATTTCAGCTATGTCAACTGGATTTTCCAAATATGTTTGTGATCTTATAACCAATTCCACTTACATTCTTGCCTATTTCAGAGTCTCCTTCTACACAAACTGAATCTAAACTTCCCTAATCCCACAAGTGTGATTAAGATTTAATTAGCAAATGTAAACCATAGCTATGGTTGAGCTGAATTCCTATCTGTACCCAGCTACAATCATTTCATGTACTCACATTCTCTTCAGGAAGGCATTTGTTTTTATGACACTAATTTTTCCATTGCCTAGAACAGGTTTGGGGTGGTTGGTGACTTTTTTTGTGGCTTTTTCTTTTTCTTTTTTTTTTTTTTTTTCACAGAATCATAAAATTGATTGGGTTGGAAAAGACCTCATCAAGTCCAACCCTTGGTCCAACTCCAGTCAGTTTACTAGATCATGGCACTCAGTGCCACATCCAATCTCAGTTTAAAAACCTCCAGGGACAGTGAATCTACCACCTCTCTGGGCAGGCCATTCCAATGCCTGATTACTGTCTCTGTAAAGAATTTTTTTCTAATATCCAACTTAAATTTCCCTTGGCAGAGTTTCAGCCCGTGCCCCCTTGTCTTATTGCTGACTGCCTGGGAGAAGAGACCATTTTGTTCAATGATGTCAAGATTATAACAAAAATGCAGGAACATGACAGAAAAAGATGATTAAATAGGTCACTGGAACTAGTGAAAAACAAGTAAACAGTTCTACCTGCTTTCTAAGTATTGTTGTAGATAGATACTACCAGAAGATATGTTGCCACGTGACCTTTGAAAGCTGCTGGTTATTTAGACTACAGAAAATTTTCTAACCTTAAATACCTTCTATAAATTTTAGTAGAATATATTAGTCCTTCAAAACATGAAATACTTACTATTGCCTCTTACACTTTTTGCTCTATCAAAGTATTTTCTACATCCTGTTCAACTCTTCCATCAGAGAAATAAAGTATGAACAAGAATCTTCCCTACTGTACTTCCATAAAGTACAGATACAATTTTAAGTATATAGGAAACAATTGGAAAAAAAAAAAAAACACCAAACAGGAAAAACCCATCATATCCATGTGACTGGTTAGCCATGGGCTAATCTGAGGATAGGAAGACTTTAAAACTTATTTCTCCTTTTACACCAATTATTTCAAAATTCCTTTCTCCACTAAATACTTCCAAGTATTACAAAATAAAGCACCCGTAAATCCAAGACTCTTTACTACTGCACAGCTATTTATTCCCTCTCATAGTATGACTATACCACATTATTTGTTCTAACACACATAGAGAGACAAGTAGAAGCAAATGCTAAGCTTCTTCCATTTATTTGAGATTTCATGACATGATGACAAACCCGCTTTTTACAAGTAAATTGTTCAATCACAGCACCAACACTAAGGGAACGAGCACGTGCCTAATTGTTTAAACAGCGATGAGTTCTCAGAAATGTTCAGTATTCAATAGCAAGAGAACAGAAATACTTGTTTCAGTGAGTCCCTGGCACTTGCATCTCATAAGGAAGATAAAATAGGCAGATTCCTGGTTATAGTATTCCATATTAAAATGGAATGAATCACAGATTTAACACAGCAAAGCCCCAAATACAAAGAAAAAAAAAAAAACATAAAAATTGCTTCACAAGTATTAAAATAAGATAAAAGTTATGAATAGTTTTTACTGTAATGATGACTTTAGTAAGCATTAGGTTATGACTGAACCTGAAAATCTGAATATCTTTTAAGGAAGTAGGAGTGATAGATCCCTCCTAAAAGCTTTGCCTCTTTATGATTCACAAATGTGTCATGCCTTCAGCCACACTGAACTTCATTTGTAGATATATTTCTATTTTGTTAAAAGATACAGAGGCATTTTTGTTGAATATATTTAAGTTCTCAGGAGTGTTGCCTTGATTTTGAAATGCATTTTTTTGGAGTATCCTACTATAGAACAAACTGCAGTGCTAGAATGTATACTTGCTCCTAAAGAATATTTTCTCTGAAATAGCAGTGAGTTGTTGTGTAAAAGAAAAATAAGGCAAATCATGTTCAGCAACATGATTTAATTCAGTTTCAAATTAAGAAAAAAAAAAAAAAGGGGCAAAAGGCAATCAAACCACCAAGTACACTGATTAACATGGGATTATCCAATAAAGTTTACAGATCCTCTATTTTTATATCTGAAAAAACAGAGAACAATCACACTCAAGGCTGTCCCAATAGCACAATCAGAAACATCTACATTGCAAACCCATGAAAGGCAATATTTTGTCTCTGTTACATGTAACTGAATCATTTTTTGTTTCTAATTTTCAAATTTTCTTCATATGTTCAAATGAGAAATATTTATTAACAGTTCAATTGTATGAGATTTTTATTCCATGTTAATTAAAAAAACCCCATGGAGAATCAACTTTGAAGGATAATTTGGAAGAAAACTGAAGAATATGTTTAAAAGCTTTAAATTGCATTAAAATAATTCCATTAGATCTGTAACAATATGTATCTAATAGTTACTGCTGCCTTAGTTATGAGTCCCATAATGAACATATATTAATTAATACTCTTTTAACACAAATGCACATAAAAGACAACAAATTGTATGATCCATTCTTCTCTCTAGTTGCAACGAGCATGACTGCATATATACACACCCAATAAAATCTATCAGGCACTTCTGAAAACTGTACATTTGAACCTGTTTCCTTTAAAGTCAGTGGGAAGAGACATGTGCTCTTTAATTTTGCCACTGTCACACAGTGCAGTTTACTTGGTGGGTTGTGCTCAGGATAATGTACACCCCCTTACCCAGAAGCACTAAGGATGAACTATACCTTTTAATGTCACCTCAGTTCTTTGGCTTTTATAAGCCAGCCACAGGTTGGGTACCTGTCAGGAAAAGTGCAAGAGCAGCACTACACTTCTATGTGCCATTCTGGATGCAGAACTCACCATTCTGATCTGGGCTCATGCTCCTAAGATGAAAAGAGACATGCTCTCTAGGCTTCCACAGAATGATCAGTGATCCCTACGAAAAACCCGACAGAAACCACGACAAGAAGCCAACAGTAGTAGTAGCATTATCAGTTTATCAGTTACATTGTGCACAGCAGCTGTCAAACCACCATCTGGCTTTGCTTTGCTTCAGTACACTGAAGACCACTGATGCTCAATAATACAAATACATTGTACAGACCTGAAACCTGGACCAAAAACCCAAAGGAATTGAAGGTGATCAGTTGTGCCAAGGTTTAAAAACTACAGTATGGGTATGACTTAGTAAGAACTGCTTGGTCTGGGCCTTGGTCTGTCTTTAACATACTCACAAGTTGCTTCTGATGAAGCTGGTCTTTGGCCCTAAGGATTAAAAGCTTAATCTGAACTCTGCAGGAATGCAGAAAAGAGACAGTGATAATATACTGGAGGGCTGGAGATGAACTTTTTACAAGGGCATGTAGTGATAGTACAATGGGAAATGGCTTTAAACTGAAAGAGCAGGTTTAGATTGGATGTCAGGAAGAAATTCTTTACTGTGAGCGTGGTGAGACACTGAAACTGGCTGTGAGAGAAGTTGTGGGTGCCCCATCCCTGGCAATGTTCAAGGCCAGGTCTGATGTGGCTCTGTGCAACTTGCTCAAGTGCGTGGCATCCCACAGCAGAGTGGGTTGGAACTGGATGATCTTTAAGGTCTCTTCCAACCCAAACCATTCTATGAACCTATGAACCTATGAATATGGCACTGTCTATGTTATTAATAACATCAATGAATTCTGTTCTGTTCTCTTTGCATAACTGCAAATTTTACTATACCATAAACTAGAATTATACAGTGGAAAACTTGGCCCAGAAATAAACAGTCTTTTGTCAGATTATTGTAGTTCTCAGGAGGCATATTTCAACATAAGTGTAATTATAATATTTGAATCTCCCTAGGGTCTAGGACTATAATAGTAATTAATATATTTGGCCCTTTTAAATATGTTTGGTGCAAGCATCTTCGAACACCATACACTTATTAATCACTTTGACCTCACAATAGATTTATGATGCATATGTATTAATAAAAATCACTGAAGATAATTACTTAGGAAAAGGAGTCCACAGAATAATCATTGTGGAGCTGAATTCTAAGCTTAGATTTTATCTTTTCTTTACTCCCAACTGAGTTATTATGTGATATGTAACTATGCAAGTACTGTCCATAGTAAATTATCCAACAGAATAACAAGCCAAATTAATAAAACCTTTCTGCACTTTCTAGTGGAAAAGAGAGGAAATAATAACACGTTCTCCCCTGAAACAAACTATTTAATTCTTCAAAATACAGAAAAGAACTTGGATGGGTTGCATATTCAGAGAAGTTGATGTCAGAATGGTCTTTGACTACATGGTACCCCTGTAACTTAGAAAACAGTAAGTTATAGAAAACACACCCATGAAAATTTTCAATTCTTTTAAAATTTACCTTTTAAGGAAAAATAATGTTTAATCTTGTTGGGTTTTTTTTTTCCCTATTTCACGTTTTTTTTTAAACTTTTTGTTCCGTCTTATTGCAGGATTTGCGTGCAGAGTGAAATCTAACTTTGTAAAAACTAAGATTTTAACAATTTGGGTTTTCAAAATTTGTCATTATTGATATAAAATTATGAGTTAAAAGATGAAAAAAAATCTAGCAAGAGAATAAAGTATCTGTATTAATAGGAAAACAGAAGGAAATCGTGTAAGACAAATGCCATGTCAGAGGGGACTAAGCATTGGAAATTGGTGAACAGCACAAATCAGGGAGTATAAAAGAAGGTAGAAAGTTCAGCAATAGTAGCCCTAACTACTGTCTGAAGGGAAAGAAAAAGAATAATGAGAGGTAGAGATGACGGGCTAACTGTAGGACACCTAACTGTTACTTCACATATAAATGCACAGGGAGGTTACATCTCCTGAAGCATTATATTGATATCCCTAATTTAGAAGCATAAAAAATAAGAGATGGAATAGGATTAGGAATTATTATTGAATATATAGGCTGTGAAGATAAGGGGGGGAAAAAAAAAAAAGCCTAAACAGAACATTCTGAGTGCTTTTATAAATATACTAGTAGGCAAAATCCATGGGGAAAATCCATGTAGAGGAAAATAGACCCATCTGCAGTTCTGAAAAGAAACCTTTCAATGAGCAGAGAGATATGGGACAAATATGATAGACCAGAAGACTGTCATCAAAACCACAATAATATTCTGGGTCATAAACTTTGAAAATAAGAAAAGGAAAAAGTGAAAAAAAAAAAAAAAAAAAGATAAAATACGCAGTAATCAGTACAAAGACTTCAAGAGAACAAGTTGTCTTCTAGGATATTGACCCACCTGCAAGATCCTGAAGTTGGCCCATTTATGTCTGCCTTTTCTATGTTTAATGAGAAGCAGAAGAAAGATGAACAAGACAACAAAGATTTTATGGGCCTTTGTCAAGACACTCTATTTTATAATAGAAGTAGCTATTCCTCTGGTTAATACCACATCTGAGGAAGAAATCAAAACTGCTGGTTTTGGTCTGAAACAGGCTGGTGTATGACTGCTTCATGATTTGATACTGTAAGGATGGGAGCAGAAAGAGTAGATAAAGACTTAATAGTCTTTTTCTTACTTTCTGGCCACCTTTGTAGTACCTCATAGTACAGGGTGTTTCAGGATGGAGCACTCCAAGGGTGAACGGATTTCAATTATTTCGTTTTTGCTACTTGAACAATTCTTTCTTTCTTTTCTTAGTATGATATGATACCAGTTTAATCTGCTTTCTGGTATTCGATGAATGCATATAGAGTTCATATGAACATATCACTGTGGCTGGAGTACAAATGTGTGTAAATTGACAACACAGTAGCAAAACTGCAGAATAGTTGACTCTTTTTTTTTTTTTTTTTTTTTTTTTTTTTTTT
>VWZG01005601.1:57597-72541 GCA_013396735.1 Grallaria varia
AATTTGAGGTTCTCTATATACAAAATTCACTTAGATAATTTTGATTTCTGCTCTCAGGATTCTGTGTATTACATGAAGAAAAGGATAATCATCTTCTTTCTTATAATAATAGTAAATATTGACCTGAAGCAACCAGCAAATGTCCATAATCAGTCAATATGTACATTGCCACAACTTCACAAGGACAGCTGACTTAAAGAAGGAATACTTCAGTTGTTACTGGATTACGTATCCCATTTATTCATTGAACCTCATTTCCTTATTATTTTTCACGTGAAACATCCTCAAGGAGATCTAAATAGTGAATTAATGAATGCATAAATTGCATTGTGATTTGTAGACACTTGTTTCAAGAGTAGTGTGATAGTCAACAATTTTCAAGTTTCCCTGACTCATCTAAACATGCAAGTCAAGAAACAAGAAAAAATATATCCGTCATGAGCTCAGAGAGCAATCAGATATAAACCATAAATCTAGATGAGTCTTGTAGTCTTAGCTTTGAAAGTTCTGCTGTTGGAATGCTNAATTTCTGCAGAGAAAAAGACATAAAGGAGGTAACCATAACTCTAACACCAAATATTAATAAAACGGGTTTTCTGATATGAGGTTTAAACTTCTTTTTTGAATATTCCTGCATTGTTTATCTGAAATTGGGAGAACCNTTCAAGAGTAGTGTGATAGCCAACAATTTTCAAGTTTCCCTGACTCATCTAAACATGCAAGTCAAGAAACAAGAAAAAATATATCCGTCATGAGCTCAGAGAGCAATCAGATATAAACCATAAATCTAGATGAGTCTTGTAGTCTTAGCTTTGAAAGTTCTGCTGTTGGAATGCTTGCCCTCTATTACTGTCAGTTTTAAAAAACACACTTGGTATTTGTTTTCATCTGAAACCCCTCCATGACAAAAATTCTCTCCTAGTCCTCAACCACAAATTATCGAGTTCTAACTTGTTCTCTTACTATCTCACATAAATTCCAAACACCATCTTCAAACATGTTGCAGAGAAATCAACAAGAAGGTGGCATTTTATGTCACACAACTATCCAAATAATTTTGTCTCCGGATAAAATCAGATAAAAGGAAAATTCCACAAACTTTTGACTATGCAACCAGGATGGCTCTTGGAATGGTGAATGCAACATCAAGGAAAAGAGATAGATACTATAAAATTTATGTAGAAAAATATTAATCAATGATTATTTTTTTACCTAATAATTTAAGAATTTGGACTATCAGACTAAAACATTAATTAGTGTAACAATCTTTAATTACACATATACCTCTATTTGCTTCCTTTGCGTAAAACTCTCCCATAGCAAATACAACTCTATGAACATTGCATTTTGTGTTTTCTACCCTTTTTGTCAACCTGTCAGAAAATTATTATAGAGCAACTTTATATACTCAGGTTAATTTTAAATTTGTATGTTCAAATTAACATCTCTTTTACTCTAAGCAGAGCAAAATAGATGAAAGTGCAGTCTTAACTACTCAATTTTATTCTCAGTTCTGTACTCTTAATCTGTCATTTCACTTATCTTTACTTATAATTTCTCATTTGCAAACAGTTATTTTCCATCAGCCAAAGTAGCTCCCTTTTTATCACCAACTTTCTCTTTTTGTAATGCAAATGAGTTAATCGACATACATGTTAACCCTTTCCCCACTGAAGAGTCTTCCTTCACTTATTTATGACTGGAAGAAAATTATTAAGTAACACCCCTCACACTTCATGATCTGGAACCATATTCAAAAATAATGCAATTGAAAAAAAACTTACCAATAGGCTTCTGAAAGAACCTAAATAATTTGAAATTCAGAGAGCTCTGGGCAACTATTTATTTCCTAGGACTTTCAATACACTTTCAATACAATAGCATAGTGAAGATTTTGATACAGCGTCCCTTCTTATTTTGTGGGCAAGGTCAACTTTCATAAGCTATCAGCCTGATCTAAACTGAGGAACTGGCCTACTTACTTCGGAACACCTGGGAGGCATGACTACACTTGAGAAGCACATAGAATAAATATAGGGACTATTTAAAAGACTCTCAACATGCTTTGGAAATCGTTGTATTATTCATATGCAAGTGCTAATATTACAGACCCAAAGCAACAAATAAAAAATGGAAGCAAAAAGGCCACTTATAGGCTTGCACTCTTAGTTTTTTACTTAGTACTTAAATTTCATGAATTTTAATAATCATTTCCTTTCACAAATCCTCCAACATTCTTAATTCTTTCATGAAATGTTTTATAATAATCCCATACACCAGCATAAACTGGGACTGAACTGGCTGGATAGTAGTTTTTCAGAGTGACCTTGGGGTCTTTGTGGACAGAAAGCTGATTAGGAGCCAGAAATGTGCCCTTGCAGCAAAGGCCATGAGCACCCTGGGCTCCATTAGAAATAGTATCACCAGGAGATCAAGAGAGATGATCCTTCCTCTCTCCTCTACCTTGGTGAGACATCTGTAGTTCTGTGTCAAGGTCTGGGCTCTCCAGGTAAAGAGAGATATGGAACTATTGAAGGGAGTCCAGAATAGAGCTACTAAACTGATTAAGGGACTAGGGCATTTTTCATATGAGAAGATGCTGAGAGAGCTGGAACTGTTCAGCCTGGAGAAGTGAAGGCTCAGCAGGGACTTTATTAATGTATATGAAAACCTGTTGGAAAGGAGTGAGTGGGACAGGCCCAGTTTATTTTCAGTGGTGCTCAGTGACATGACAAGAGGTAATAGGCACAACCTGAAATACAAGAAATTCCCTTTAAATATACGAACAAAGTTTTACTGGGTGGGCGGTCAAACACTTGAACAGTTTACCCAGTGAGATTATGGAGTCTCTAGCTTTGGAGCTATTTAAAATCTGACTGAACATAGTCCTGAGAATGCTCTAGCTTACCCTACTTTGAGAATAGGGGGTGGGCTAGATGATTTCCAGAGATGCCTTGCAATCTCAGCTGCTCTGCGATTCTGTGATTTTCAAAAAGTCAGGATTTCACTGCAGCACATTTCAAGTTCAAAACCATGTGTTAACTGGTGCCCATTACTGCTGATGCCAACTTTCATTTCAAGAAAATTACCATTTTGAATTAATTTCTTGGACCTGTTTGAATATTATTGTGGCATTATACGTTTTTCAAAAAAATCACATAACAAACATGAGTGTCAACAGAAAATAATTTAAAGGACACTTTCGATGTCTTTTATATATATCTGTAGTATGCTGTGCACTCATATGGGCTGTTCTGCTGACTTCTGTCGCAGTTCACTTCCCAACCACCTCATTTCTATCACATGTTTGTTAATGAACTTTACACACTGGAGTCCATTGAAATTCAAGGAAATGAAAGAGGAAGAATATATTTTCTTCAAAATAGGTTGCATACTTTAAACATAATCATGGAAAAAGAATGCAATATCTTGTATGAAACATGAAATAGTCAGAGACAGAGTTGAAAAATTATTTTTATATGGTTTGTTAAATAACATGTTTTGTTAAAGAAAACATACTGAGTGGGCTGCTGGTAGGAACAATGTGCTGAAACAAACAAATCTCTCAAAGATATCTGCATTTGTTTCATGCAAGTATTTCTGAATAGCTCCAACTAGCAACATTAACTTAGTGATTATAGCAGGAGAAACAATACACATATTGCCTGAAAATCTGCTTCTTACACATTAAAATATAACATAGAAACTAAAGCCCTGTAGAAAGAGAAGCAAACTTGAAAATTATACAGAAAACACAATGAGAAACCTACCTTGCCTACATACTGATAATCGGATCCTGTGTATTCCTCTAAAAGAAAAAACTGGTTCCACATCCACCCTCGCTTCTGGCGGTGAATTGCTTTCCCATCATTCCCTGATGCACGTCCTCCAAAGCTTTTGGGTCTGAGGTCAGGAGTCCTTCTGAACAGCAGTTCTGTATGGCAGGGTTGTGGCAGCCACATCCAGAGAAGCAGAAGTAATAGGACTTGCTGTATTGTCATTGTTCTCCACTGGTGATCTTCTTCAAGTAGGTCAGCAATGGAGCCTACAGTTCTGTTTTCGTTGACTTGTTTTTTATGTCTCTAGTTGCTGATACAGGCAAGCAGTTTCCAGTAACTCATCTCAGAACTGTACGTATTTAAAAAAAAGTAAGTCCTGAAAGTAAACAGAGAAGAGACAATGTAAATTGAAATGCATTCACTCCCTAGTGTCCAACATCCCTGCTACTGTACCCTACAGATACAAAGCACTATGACATAGAAAGCAACCTGGTTAGGAACATAAAGGTTATTCATATAGAGAGAACACAGTTAGGTAACTGCTGTCAAAACATAAGAAAAAGTAAGAGTGCCATTTAAAACCTTTCAATTTAGAAACTTCTAAGTGTTCTTTTTTTAGACTGGTGGATTAATACTGCTGAAACTTACACATTAAATACGCCACCTTTACTTCAAATGTTTTCCACCCAATTTGATTTACAAGAATTCCAGTGTTTTGTTAATCTTAGTATCAAGAGACCTGAAACTCTAGCACAAAGTTGTTTTAGAAATTACAAAATGGTAAAATGCAAGTTCTCCAGGGGATTTTAAATGGTAAAAGGGAATATCATATGCATCAGAAGAACTACAACATGACAAGAAGCAAACTTTTAAACAGAAAATGTTCTTAAGATGGTCTTGCAACATGGAGTGATGAAAGCTTAACCTTGAAGTGCAGGATGCATTTAAAAAAAATAAGGGCCTGTTTTCCAGGTATCCTGAATAACTGAATCTCATTGTGGAAAGTGATATTGCAGAAAGAAGACAAGCCTCTCCCAGCTCACCTTTGTTTTGTCTCCACTTCTATTTTTTTTGTTTTGCTTTGTTTTATTTTATTTTTTTCGTTCTTCTAACAGAACCATGAGATGTTGTTTCAGCAAGACAAATTTGGCTAGATTCTCTTCACTTTACTTCTATTCCAACATTTAAAGACTAAAACCTTTTCTTAGTGAGATAATTTGATAATTATTTCCTCCAGTAAATAATAAAAATCTCTGATTTGACATCTTAGTAGGGTATAGTTTCTGCAAATTTTAATCAGGGTGGTTTTACAGGCCCATAGAAAACAAAATACATGGATGGTGCTTGCATTTCCTTGCATATTCTTCCACATGTGGCCCGAAACTCAAGTAGTAAAAACTTGAGTTGTTTTTTCTCCTCTTTGCTGATTTTGATAGGTAAGTAACATTGTACACAGCAATACCATATGTCCTATGCTTTCAATAACACTGTACTACAGTACACTATCATCTTAAATGTTTTTATTTTTTGAAGATGCAAAAATTTCAGAAATTATTCCTGTGTTTCAGTTTGATATTGATGTGCTACTTAAGCTATTTCCAGTATGACTGTGTTTATTAGAAGAGCTTGTGACAAAATGTCAGGAGTTTAAAGTGGACAGACTATTAAATATAGTGATATAGTTAAAAGTCTGTGTGTCTGTACGCAGATGTATGTGTGTGTGTGTGTGTTAATAACTGAACAGATTCTTTTCAGGAATCATTTGTTGACTTCAGAATTATATTCTCCGAGGAGAACATTTTCCCCTCTCTCCCAACATTTGGAAGACTAAGTAACTTCACAAAGCTGCAGCTATTAAGGATTTTAGCTCCAAGCCTGTTCACAGGAACTCACAAATGTCCATTTCCATGTCTAAACCAACACCAAGTTATGCATCAATTCATTTACTCCTTCCGTTCTCCTAAATTTTTAACATTTACTTGATTTATGAACTTTGATTACTATGTGGAACAATTTGTTCTAATATAAGCTACTAATAACATGCTGAATTATATAAGCAAAAAAACATGCAAAAACTGGAGATGTGGTCCTGCACCTTGGAAATTATTTATCACAACTCGTACTTGGTGTTCTTTTGCGAAAAAGCTGTACTGAGTGAGAGAGAGGACTATGACTTAGTCTCAGTTAGAAATGTTTCTTCTCAAAGACCACAGGAAATTCAAAGCTGAAATTACCTCTTCAGCATATTATCAGTTTCCCTAAAATTTGGAAGACTATTGGGTATGTTTTTTGTAAAGGGGATATAGCATTTTCTTCTTTCTTTTTTTGTGGGTTTCAGTGTTTGCTTGGTTTTTTTTTTTTCTTTTTTCACTTTCTTGTTGCCATTAGTATATATATTCCATTATCCACACATTATTATTTGATGTAGAAGAGTTGTTAAATGCCTCTTGGGAAATAATGCTTCAGTATTAGGGGTTGTTATTGAATTTCCTTCTTGTTAAATTAGGTCAGCAGAATGAAAGCTCAGATGAAATTTGTTAAACTTAAAAAAGTAGCTAATGCACAAGGACTTGGCAAGCACAGCTGCTTAATGGATGTACATACCAGCAAGGCCTTTTCCCTCCTGTGAGACTCCTGTTGGAGTTCAGTTTCTTGCTTTAAATGTAATAAGTTTGATAGTAGCGTACACTAAAGCAATAGCATTTACCTTTAAAAATAAGCTATCAAACAAGAAAAAAATGGACTAAACTAATAAAAAGCATTGAATAAAGGCAAAGTTTGAAGAGAATTTGATGAAGGGAACCTTTTAATATACAACTACAGAAACTCAGAAGTCTGAGTTCTGTATTGCACTGCATATATGGATTCTGTGCTTGTCTGCGAGACCTAGAAAAGTCAATGGAGGAAGATACATTTTTCAGCTGTTTGGTTTCTTTAGTCATGTTTTTTTGGTTGTTTAGTTGATTGATTTGGGGTTTTGTTGTTGTTTTGGGGGGTTGTTTTTTGGTTGGTTTTTTATTTTATGGTTTGTTTTTTTCTTTTCATTCCCTGGAGAACTAGTTGGAAAACTGTCTAAATTTTGGCAAAATATTATCTTAGAGGAAGGTCTGAGAATTCAAAAGAATTGCAGTAGTTTTCCTGGCTTCAAGTATTTTATTATTTTTTTAAAGATTTGAAGCAGTTTAGAATATCTTTAAATAATCTTTAATGAAACTGTTTTATCAGTCTCTCCTCAAATCTCTCTCAAGCTCTTCTTCCAGAAGATCACTTCTTCAATTTTTCCCAAAATAAAAAAGAAACAAGAGGGGGAAAAAAATTAAGCTTTTTAAAATTTATCGGATATGTCCAAAGTTCCATTTTTCCTTCTATATTACACTGAACTTACTACAGAGGAACATTGTGCCCAGCTGTGCTCATTTATACAGGTTTTTGTTTCTATACTATTTCTAATGAGTTTTCTTGGAACAATCTCTAGTATGCAGGAGATGTATCAATCATCACTGAAGCTATTAATCATTCTGCCATGAGCTTTCAGGTAACAATTTCAAAACTATTAGGCAGTACTTACTTTCCACAAGTTAATCACTTCTATATCTCTCAGAACTTAGAAGAAAATGTTTTAATGCCACACCAACTCTATTCACAGAATAACAGAATCTCAGAATATGCTGAGTAGGAAGGGACCCACAACTNCATGCAGTTTGAAGCACACAAGATTTAACAGCCGTATGAGGGGTCATGAATGCCTTTAACTAATGCACATCACAGAGTTCCATTTACTGGTTGCTCCAGGAGATTGATCTTTTACACCAGGGGTACTATTTCTATATTACATTATATCCTCTTTCTGTCTGGTTTTTTGGCATTAATGTATAGCTGGTTTTGGAATTCAGCAGAACTAAATATAAAGTATTAACTTTAAAACAGGTCAAAAAGCTTATGTTTGTTGTTATGATTTGTTGTTTGGGTTTTTTTTAAATAAAGATATTTTAAGGAATCTCTTTTTTGTAAAGAAAAAAAATTGAACAAAAGAAATTTACTTGGGATAGCTGCCATTTAAGAATTTTGTTCTGTATTTAACCTTGATCAAACTCAAACTGAATTTTAATTGCCTGACATTTCAAAAAGCTTGTTTAAGGAAAGATACTTATGCAATGCAGTTCCTGTTTTCTCTATTTCTGTTTTAGTTGGGAGCCATTACCTATTCACAGCTCTAATCTTGTCGTTCAACACTTTTTGCTAAAGAAAAATATTTTTAGAATTGAAGATGCTTCTTGAAAAATTAAATTGAACTACATTAGAATTTTATGAGAAGAAGGACATTTAATTTTATTACAATGGAAGCCACAAGAGTGTATTTTGTTCTTGTTTTGATCTTGCTCTGTAGAGTTGATAATAATCAGGCTATTCTTACACACAGGCACAGTGAGGAACTTATTTTCTGCCTCATTTCACCAAATTTTTAGTCCCTCTCCAGACACCCGTATAGAGTTACCACCACAGGCTGCAGACTCCCTGTCAATGTTCCTACAGCCATCAGCCTACAGCTAAAGTTGCTATGGCCATCAGCCATGACACACAATTTCTACCATTTAGGTTCTTCCTTGAAGTAGGCAGCTTGATAAGGTGCCTCTCTGTTTCATTAGGACTCTGATTCCTGGCTTATGATATCAGAAATAAAATCCAAAACTCTGGCTAGGTTTTGAAATATAGGAACTATTTAACAAGCTAGTAAAAATGGAAATAGGAAGTCAGTTAAGTGCAGAAAAAGCTTCATTTTTCAATGAGCCCCAGAAGAGCCTTCAACTCAGCTAATTTAGTTGTTTTAATTTATTTGCCATCTCTTTATCAAAACCAGGAATAGCATTCTAATGCTTTAGAGAACAGTGTGATGAAGCACGTACTTTAAAAATACACCTTTGCAAAAGACCCTAATTCAAAACACAAATATTTCCCTCTGTACGTGTAACCCATTACTGTAAGTTATCCCTTAAGGGAAAAAGAAGACAGTACATTTTATCAAGATTTTTAGGAGTACTTGAAACAGACAAATTAGTTCTGTTAAATGATCAATTCTTAATGGATTCTAATCTCATTATTCCTTGTATTATAGATTTATGTTCACTGCTTTATGTATTATATCCCCATGAAGTAATCTGAAGTCACTCATAATTTAATTGCTTAGTTCTGAACTGAGGAGATAATTGGTAAATTGTCAATAAGCTGCTTATTTCATAGCCTGCAGCAGAACCCTTACACACCACAGTGACCACACTGCAAGTTATTAAATTCTAACATGAATTTGCAAAGTAGTCAGCTATACCTTTGAACTTTAGAATTCAGTCTTCTTTATGAAGTCCTGCAACCTTTGATCTGATTAAGAATTTGAATTAATGCTAAACTAAAAAATCCCCAAGGACTAACATTTCAGGAATTATTTATTATAATTAGTAAAACTAATCATATTTCCTAATAATCCAAACTAATTTACACAAAGAAGTGTTGTCCATGTTATTTTCATAATTCATGGAGAAAAAGACTGAAAAACAAGCAAAGAAAACAAAAGAAAAGCAAATGCTGAACATTACAACTTCTGCTAGAAAAGTTAATACTTTGGGCTACAGAGAGATTATATTAAAAGCATATCTTAAGTCTTATTTTTGAGCACATTTATATATCACAAATTCTATCTGTTATTAAAAAAAAAAACACCACGTGCAGTACCCTGATTTCAAAGTGGAAGGCTAAAGATTCAATCTTCTTTCCACTGGTAATTCAGTAACAGGATATCCAAAACTGTATTTAGGCAAAAGGAAATGCAAAAAATTGAAAAAGTAACACCAAGCAGATGTTAAACTGAAGAGAAAGAAGGTATCAAACCTCACTCCTTCCAGTTCCCCTGCTGTGGAGAATATAGTCCTCCACCCTGTAAAGATCTCTGGATTCCTCACTGTAATCCTTCCCTGGTCTTAAGGAAGAATGAAATCCTCAGGCTCAACACAAAGCACAACATGGAAATGGCGAGCAGAAGAGCGGAGAAAAAGCAGAAGATATTAGTAAGTTATCTCGCATAACAATTTTGACTGTTTATTAATGAGGCTTTTCTTTATTAGTTAGATTACTTGGATACCAAACAATAATTCTTATATCTCTGCATATGGTGAATTCAGTTTTTCTCACAGCAAGACATTGAGAGTAGCACGTTATTATGGCAGTTCTCTACACAGACATTTAAATTTACCTTTGTCACAAAAATTCTGGGGGAGAGGTTACGCATGCAGGAGTGACAAAATTGTAGGTGACTTGAAGACATGTGTCAGTTCTATGAAACTAAAATTTCAGAACCCTGTGAGGTCTCCATAGCATTTCATTATATGTGGCACCTTGTTCTCCCTTCTACATGACTCCTTCCTATCTGATTATATATAATGAGTTAAGTTTCACAGGTCCTGGTTGCTACCCAGTATTTCTCTGTATAATTTGGATGAACAGGTATAGAGTCAATTTATTTAATTTACAGAGTGCATAAACTCATCCATATGAATTAAAGAAAAAAAATTAAAATCCAAAGGATTAAAAAAAAAAAAAAAAGAAAGAAAAAAAAAAGAAATTATCTGAAATTTGCAGGATATGGTAAAAAAAATAGTGGAAAGATTGTCATAGGTTACCTAACTACTTTGTAAGTTGACACTGGCAGGCAGCCGGAAGAACCACAAAACCATGGTTGAAATACAAAGAATAAATTTATTTAATTATCTCACTAACTAGAGGATCCAAAGCCACCCTCTGGGTAGAGTCACACAAGTGGCAACATTAGGCTTAGTCCATGCTAGCGGGCCTGCTGTTTGCACCAGGTTATCAAGGGCCCATGCAATGTAGTTTACCATCATGCTATGATCTCCTCTGGTTTTTATGATCTCTGAGCCTTGATCTTCTCTCTCCCAAAACAGAGAACTCAAGCAGGTCCTTTAGAGTGCCTCCATGTCTCTCAAAATACCTATGTTATCTGTACACAGAAATTCTACTTCTCAAAACAGACAAAGAACAAACAGGAGTAGGTGTAATATATGGGGTTTACTCCACTGTTATTCCTCAAGCCTTGGCAATCCCAGCTGCAAGGTCACTTGAGCGAATCTACCATCCTCATCATCACTATTTTGCTTTTAACCCTTTCCTCCCAACAACTACCTAAACCCAGTTCTGGGGAAAATAATGGAGAAAGAGTATAATAGTTCTGAACAATCTCTATATGGTGGATTTTTTAAAATCACTTATTAAGAAAAAAAGAAAAAAAAAAGAGGAAATGGAAAAAGGGGAAAGAAGATATGTGGACAGGAATATTATCCTTGAAGAGTTTGAGAAGCATGAAATAATCCACCCTCTCCACTCAGCCTCATTTCAGATTCTGTGTCCAGGTTTGAACACACATCAAACTACTTACAACATGTAAATTAATAGAAATCAGGCTAGCAACAAAATTTTTAGGGAAAAAAGTGCTATTTTTGAGGAAAGAACTACACTTACTTACCCACTCTACAGAAAGAAAATAAGATGAAGAAGGTTGTAAGGTTGTTGTTTTCAGAAACACTGTTGAAAATAAGAAATTATTCTCAGTGCACACCACAGATAGTATAAGCAATTCACTCACAACCACAGTGATTTAGGTTACACATTAAGTAAAACTTCCTATATATTTGCAGGGATATTTGGCAGCTGAAATGAGATGGAACTGAAGGACTGGAAAACTGAGAAAACTGCTTTCAGAAATGGGCTGCCTGCAGCTGGTATGACCAAACTATTTCTTAAGACGTTTTCAAGCTCCATCATGTACAACTCTATCCCCTTCTTCTTCCATGTCATTATTTCTTTTTGTTATGTCTTTCTATGTCTGATGCCACTGCCACCAGTTGCCACCCAATTCTCCTATATATGGGTATGTAGCATGTATTCCAGATCAACCACATCTTTTTCCGTTTATCTAATTTCAGCTCAAAAGAAGCTTTAGATTTACTTTTGTGGCTTGAAAGCAACTGAAATTCTCTTCCTTGCCACCCAGCACAGAATGTTTTTCCACATCAAATGATACAGTCCTAGAAACATGGGTCCCTGCCATTTAGATAAGGTCTTGCCAGTCTTCTGAGTTTCCTACCACAAGATTTTGTAGTTGTATTTATCCCTTAAACTGTCCACTATGCTTCCCAGATAGTGAATCTAGCTCTTTCCTGCTCCAACTAGAATTCATCCTACGTATTTCTTCCTAAATTATTATTCCCTTCGTGTTTAGCCCATGACAGTGCTGCCCTCTAAAGCACCCATATTCCATTATTAGCAGACTTTTTTCTTGGATAAAAAATACAGCCCTCTACTTCATATATTAAAAAAAAAAAAAAACCAACCAAAACCCAAAACTAGTTATAGCTTTTAGTATTTGATTATGCTTGCTCGCTTTCTTTCCTTTCTTTCTTCTTTTCTTTTGCTTTCCTTCTTTTTAAAAACAATAAAACCAACCCAACCAAACCCAACCAAGCAAAACGAACATAAAATCCACTCCCACAATTAAAAAAACTCATAAAATCTGTTCTGATGTTTAAACACACATTCTAGGTGAAGGGTAGAAGAGAATTACGGTAGAGAGGAGGACAATGACCCCTTCTGATGAGTAGCAGCAAGCAGGTTCCAGAATGTTGTTTTCTTCCTCTGAAAACAGGGATTCATCAGTGAAATTAAATCTATTTCCATCACTGTCTTGCTATAATTTAGACAAGAATATGCTGAAAAGATCTTTTTAACACTCCATTTTCTTTTGCTTGTTCATTACATTCCATCTTTGACAGACCACAATTTTTCTGGAAATAAAAGTATCAGAAAATTGTCTGACTCTTACCAAGACCAAAAACAGAGATATCCTGAATATCTAGAGCTGGTGACTTAAGATTATTTCTCCTTGTACTTAAGTGTTTTCCTGACCAGGGTGAATTATAAGAATAATGCTGAACATTTACCAAAAAGACATTCTCTACCTCCAGGGCAGGTGGATTTTTAAATCTAGCCTTTGCTATCTAATGCTTTCACCTGCCAGCAAACTCTAAGCCTTATTAGAGAAACAGAATAAGCACAGAAGTGTGCCAAATATCTAAAAATTCACTCTAATCTCATCAGGAGTTTATATCTTCAGCTCAGGCTGAAAGCTTACAGCTTCAGAGAGCAGAGCCAGATCACTAAAGCATAAAGAATTGGGGCATTGAGAGACTGTGCCTGCTTAGAAAACTGTGTAATTTAATAAAGTGTTCATTGATGTCTACACAGTGGCTCCTCAAACTTGTGTTAGTGCCTGCACCTGCAGCACAGCTATCACATTCCTGCTAATTAGATGATAACAGGAGGATTACATTCTTTCTTAACAGTCAAGAAGAAATGGAAGCAACCATTTCTCATGAAAATGGACAGCTGAAATCAATGAGATGCTCAAATTTTAAGAAAGTTTGTTGAAGCATATGAGTGTATCTCTCACATTTATTAAAGGTATAAATACTAAAAAAGGCACTTTATTGCTCAGAAATTTCACAAATGTTATATTTTACATTTAAAAAATCTTGAACGACAAGACAGTATATTTGAAATGCATTTGAGCCTTTTTTCCTATAAAAATTTCTTAAAGTGCTTAGAGATTCATCTTGTGTTCAAGTACTTTATTTTGTAACACAAAAACATCCTGCTATGGCTTTTTGTATTGTTCTCAGTTTACACAGCAAAGCAAAAGTCCCTTTACGAGGTCGCTGCAGTTTCTTGGACCAGGATGATCTGATATTTTTTTAAAAAATTAAAAAAATGTAGGGAGTGTTAATGTAATTTATTTTACTGGTCTGCTGTGGTTGGATAAAATGACCATAATTTCTTCACTCTTAGTGAGTCAGAATTATCGATCCTCCTTTATAACTTGTCTGTAAACAGTTATAAATGTCAAATCATGACAAGAAACCTCTTAAGAGTACACCATATATATATCTAGTGTAAAATAATTACACCTTTCTATGCCTTACATTATAACCACTACAACAGGAAGTACTGTACATCGTGTTTTCTATTTAGACTACACAATATTTGCCTCTGCAATGTGAAACTACCTGTGGTATGAGGTATGCATGAAGATCTAATTAGAAGGTCACATCCTACATTTTACCAAATGGTTCTTACTTTAAAACAGTCTCAGCAGACTGCAACCAATATCTTTACAAAATCAGTTTTACAGCAGAATAAACTGCAAAGACCTGCAATTGATAGCATAAAAAATCACTTTTTTTTGCATATCTAAGTAATGAAAAGGATGTGTCTTGCCTAGTGTTGCAAAAGGACATGTACTCTTAAGTAGCATATGGGCATGATAAACTGCTGATGGCACAAGTCCATTAGAAACTTTGGAGGCAAGGAAATTTCACTTAACAATGTTCCTGTGTGCTGCGAAACTCCCCCTGTACTAATTACACTGACACTCAAAAGTGTGCTTCACGTTCGGAAAACATTATCTACACATATACTGACATTGCTGTACAAGAAAATAGAGGTAGGCATTGATCAGAAAAATTAAACTATGCATGGTCTGACCCTGGATTCCACATTTGGATCAAGAGCGTTCTGAATTCCTGCTGCAGTACCGGTAGAGTTCTATGCTTTGTACAATCTCAGTGTCTCAGCCTTCAACCTAAGAAAGCTTAGGCCAACACAACAGGTTGTATTGGACTAGCAAGCTTAGCTGAAGAAGTCAGTTAAGCTTGTGGATTTCAGAAATATTCACTGAGAAAAACTGTTGACATTTAAGAACATGTTGTACAACTTCTTTTGCTATATCTTTCCTGCTTGGTAGTGATGCCTTCTGTGTTTGTGTATATTTGTATATGTATATATATATATATATATTTGTATATATAAACATTTCTGTATTTGTGTATATTTTATGTAGCTGTATAGCTTCTCATATTTGAAATAGCAACTAGCAGTTTCTACTGCATTCCTGAATGTCTTAGCTAAGGGTAAGATAGCAACTAGAACACTTTATTCAGGCCTCATGTACCAGGACTGGAATAACGATCTGTATTGTAGTCAAAACAAGGTAGAAGACCCATGAAGTTTGGAAAACCTCCAACCAGGGGAATGTGACGTGAAGAAGA
>VWZG01005603.1:0-22417 GCA_013396735.1 Grallaria varia
CTTCCTTCCTTCCTTTTTTTTTTAACACGAGCAAGGTGATATGGACTTCAGTCTAGATTTAGCCATTTTAGGAAAACATGTCCAGCACAGGAAGGTGGGTGATGCTTACAGAGAAGGAGCCCTAGCACACAGATAGGATGAACGTACCTAGTTCTTCCAAGGTCTTAGTCCAGACACTGAAACAAATAGTGTAGGTGCTACCTAGAGAAGATAGCCCAGACGCCTCCCAATCAGGTTCCCTACAGGCTTCTCAGGAGCCAAGTCCTACAAACTGTCAGATGGTTGTTACACGTTTCTATGCAGGCAGAAAGAGGGACCCTGCTCTAGAAAGCAGTGACAGTATTCTCTGCCTTCCATGGGTGCATGAACCAGGCCCTGAAATAAAAAAATAGTTGTAATTTGTCCAAACAACAACACTGTAAAAAATCTTTTTTCCAGAAGCAACATTTGGCTATAACAAGTTTGTAAACTACACTTCCCTTGGCAATGCAAATAATGCCAAAAATATGCATTACTTCTGACTCTAGTTGATCTGACTTCCTACTGACTATGTCAAACACTATGTACAAAGGGAGGCCCCAATCTGGCAAACACTTGTGCAAGGATGACTCTTCATGTTAGTGGTACAAAAATTCAGAGTGAGTGGGAAGCAAAATAGGGGACATGTGGACAGACATTTCCAAGGGACAGGAGCCTTACATAGTAGTTGAGGTATTCTATTTGCAATGGACTTATCTCAGTGTCTTTCTTTTAAGTTTTCAGAAAATGTTTTTTGCTTTCAGCTTCTTTAATAAGAGTTCACTAGAGTGAATGTTTTTTGAGCATACCTTACTTCTGGCTTCTGGCCAGCCCTAAAAGCAGTTGTGGTTTCTTCACAGAAATACAGATCTTCACAAAAAAAATAAAACTTTTCAGCTTATAATTCCCCAGTGGTCGCCTCTCCAGCCAAATCACCCTTGGAATCATATTTTAAAAGATTTGAGCAGGGGAAAATATTTGGAACTTTGCCTGTTTTGCTAAGGCTCAGCATCAAATTACACAGACAGAGCTTCTGTTTTTTTAAAAAATATTTTATGTCTATACTATTTTGAAGTACATGGAAAGTAGTATTTTTTTAAATAAAATAAAGCTTACTGGCGCCAGTATTACATCAGTGACTGTGTGTATTGTATCCCTGGTAAGGATTTCTCAATCTTAATGCAACTGACACAGGACATCAGGCTAGATGGAGTAGGAGATGTGAATGCAATTAAGTCCTTCCCTGAGTTCTTTAGGAAAACAACAGCACTATTACTATTTGATTTATGCTCCTCAGGTGATCTATGCCACATCCTTCATCTTTTAATAGAGAGTATGAGTGAAAACTGGGATCTAAGCCCAGTTTCATGTTGGAACATTCTTTTTTCATTAGCAAATAAGAGCCAGAATCTTGCAACACTTACTAAGACGAATAATCATCATTTTGGTCTGCAGCTTAGTGAACATACATGGCGACAAAAGGGCCAAATCCTTAATTGGTACAAAATGGCAAAGCTCCAGACCTTAAAGGGATTTCACAGGAGCTCAGTCAATTTCTGCTTGCTGAGGATATGCCTCAAGACACCTGTCTATGCTTATGTAGGCAATGTGTATGTGTGTGATAATTGTGTGACATCCTCTACTGCAGGACTTTTGATAAAGAAATATCCAAGAAATTTATCAAATAGCTACAATTGCATCACCTGCCCATTAATCAGTCTCCCCAATTCAGTCTGGCATTTCTGGCTCTTAAATTGTTTCAAACAGCACCATTTATATTTTAAAGCCAATCTGCCATGAAAGTATTTCCTCCTTCCCCCCACCAAAGAAATGGAATTTCCTCAGAAATTATACCTGCACGAGGTCCAGGACAGGCATGATGAATTCCAAAAATTATGAAATTGTCCTGGTTTAAAGCCATATGTGTGTTTTGTTCTAGTGAATGAAACAGGAAGAACTTCAGCAGTTTCCCAGCAGACCAACTCCCTGAAACCTACATAGTCCGAGACAGTGGGCTTTAAAACAGTGGTTTTTTTATTCATGCAAGTGATCCTAAATTATTTTAGATATGTTCTAAAAGTCCTTGTTTTAATTTTTCTTTTCCATGGCAGTCAAGGTGCCTTGCTTAACGGGCCAAGAGACACAAGTAACAGGCTCCTGAAAATGTTTTTCAAAGTTACAAAGTATTTCAGAAGAGTTTTTATATCACATACATGGCAGGAACTGCAAATCCCAAACATGCTAATGAAACCGAGCTGCCACAGACTGTACATACAAATTCTTAAACACCTGCATCAAAAGATTTATCAGGCTGGAAAATCAAGCTTTCAAGAATTATGAATGAGAATACAATATTTCCCAATTTTAATGCCATTTGTCTAGTCCATATTATTTATAAACTACCACATAGCCATATAAACCTTCCTCTCACCTATCCAAGCTGTGCTCCATTCAGTAAGGAGATAGGTATTCTTTATTTGTTCCCATTTCTCATGTGGGCCTGCAATTTATTTCATACAACATACTTAAGGTACTGTGCTGGATGCACAAATATTCACTCCTCCTTGCCCGCTTTACAGATGCTCTTACTATGTCTTTGCTAGACCAGTTGCAGGTTCAGTGCTCTCTATTCCCACCCCACAGGCCAAGAGTGTGAAGAACTGGAAAAGGAACAGCAGATTTGTCAAAAGCAAATGGCTGGTGTTGGATTTTTTTGGCATACTTAGAACCCGAATGCACACTGCACATATGGGGCATCTGCAATCAGCTTTAATTGCTCCCCTGTGCTCTCAGCAGTTCTAAAATCCTGTCTGCATATTTGTTCCCTGGATGGTCAGAGAAATATGTAGCTAATGGCCATGCAAGAAGAGACTGATTCAAACCGTGGTCACACAGAAGATGTAGAGAAACAATCCAGTGGCTGAAGAAATCATCTGCTTTAAACAGGAAACTGGCCCTTTTTTCAGCGCAACTCCCTACCCAAAGGAGACAAAGAAAGACACAAAAGGCCAAATTGAGGGGAGAAAAAATTGTAGCCAGTGCCTGTTGGTCTGCTTTGGGCATAGTCAGCAGAGGACTCTGTAGCAAAAGTGTCTACTTCTTAATTAACCAATTAATTAACTAATTCTTATTTTTTTTAATTATTAAAAACCAAACCAAACAAAACAAAATCCACAAAAGAACCAAAAACAAAAAACCAAAACCAACAAACCAACACCACAAAAAAACCCTAACAAACAAACACACAAACAAACAACCAAAAAACCAAAACCAACCAACCAACCAAAAAACCCCTCCAAAACATGGCCAAATATGTAAGGAGTGTTTGAGTATTTCCCCTGTTCACTGCAAGGAAGAAAAGGAAACAAAGCGCACATTCTGTCATGAGGTCAATATGCCCTCTTCTTTAAATGCTTGTTTGAAATTGTAGGATTGAAGAGTCAACTGAAAATAAATTAATCTAAACATAAGAAGCATATTTTATTTCATTTAAAGACACTCTAAATTCAATTTGAAGCAGATATCCAGAATGGAAAACTTACTTGGCAAATTTAGCATCAGTCATAAGTATGGGCCTTATAGTGGGAAACATACAGAGACTGTAGGTGTAGTTAACACATCTGCTTATGAAATGTGGAATAGGAGATAGATGCTGAGTAGAACACCAGATTTCAACTTTGCCCAGAGTATAATCTGTATCTGTTTAATCAGAGCTTTACATTATGGCTTGTCATTCTTCTTATGCATTCTTTTCACCTCCCACACTGACACTTTGCTACAGACCATGTGGAGAGAAAACAACACAACAGAACACTTTCTCAAGGAAATTTTTTATCTGTATAAATGATAACAAGTGAATGAAAAGGAACTATAAAAGAAAAGGAGCAAGGGCTACAAATGAAGACACTGACACGGAATGTATGGTACACTTATTCTTTAATGAGTGTGTTGTACACAAATACAGTGGGCAAATGAGAGTTTTGCACAGGTTGTGCAAGTTGAGAGTATGGAGGTTATCTTGGAACTTGGAGTCATTGCAGAGAAATGAAAAAAAAAAAAGTGACTGAGGTGCTCTGAAGCCAGGGGTAGGGAACTGAAGACTGACAAGTTAGACAGGATATAGGTACCAAACTAGAACAACCCTGCACCTCCCCCTCTTTCACTCCTCCTTCTCTCTCTCAATTCATCTATGAGAGAACTTTAAGTTTTATTGCATTCATTAATTTGTTTTCAGGAGTCACAAATTATGCTGTGATTTTTACCTGCCAACGAGCTCTCATTCGTTTACACCACTTCTTTATTCAGAAGGATATATAAGACAGTTTGACATTTCTTCACTGCTTTGTTTTCTTGCTGTCAAGTTGAAGAAATCACCCGGAAATCCTTTGCGCACATTCCCCCACACTCCATTTTCTTCAAGGCAGAGAGAGCCTTCTTCCTTCGAGGTCAATTTGTTGCATAGACTCTCTTGGACAAATCTGATACTTATTTTTTACTGCTTCCTTTCAAACTCAAGTTCAACAAATGCCCAGGAAAAACTGACAGTGTGTAAAAAATATCTCCAGTCTTATTCTTTTTGGCCAGAATGCAAACTGGCAACTCATAGCCCACCTTTTTGAAACTGAGCCTTTCTCCCTGCCACATTTTTTTTTTTGTTTTGCCTAGTCTAGGATTGAAATACAGACAGAACAAAGATTCTATCACCCTGTAGGGATTTTCTCCAAGGTCAGAACGTCTTTTCTTTCCAATTTTCTCCCACTGCTCTCAGCTCCACTCTGGGTGCTACCCAAAATACCTTAGTCTTTCTATACACCTGCGCAGGTGCACACACAGCCTGAAGTCCTAGAAGTAGAATTCCACTAACCAATGCTCCTTGTTAACAGCACAAACCGTAGAGCCCCCCAAAGCTTACAGTGCTTGCAGATAAGGTTTTCCCTCCTTCCTCATAAATTGCTGCTTCTTGAAGCTACATGGCCTCTTTTCTGCTGGGTCCATGGTGTGTCCACTTGTGGTTCACATGGAGCTTGTCCAAGTCACATTTAGCATCTGTCTTGGTCTCCCTACTAGATGGAATAGTTGCAGATGTAATGTAACTATAGACATAAGGCAACCACGTCTTCCGCCTTTGTACTGAGCCCTAAGTAATCAAATTATGTGTTCAATATCCCTGTGTACTGCCATGGACCCCCACAATATCTGAGGTCTTGCCTGGCCACTTATTATGGCCAATGTAAAAGACAGACAACAACTGACAGTGTGGGACAGGGTTCAAACTCACAGATCTCCCCAAGTTATGACGTCTTACAACCCGTATCTTTTTGGTTACCATTCTGTCCAGCCAACACAGAAAAAAAATCTTAATTCCATAATGATAGCAACTGCACCTACACGGTGGTTACCACACACCTTTGGTTGTGCCGGCCAGCTCCTGCATCTGCTACCAAGCCACTGCACACAGTCCACTTATGTGAGCACAGGTGCAATTTCCCAGTAGCCATGCAGAAGCATATGGCTGCTTCCATTTGCAGATCCAACCTCTCCCTACCAGTCAGAAGAGAACCAGCCTGATCTGAGAAGAAGGGCTGCGAAACTGTAGCTGTGAAGTGTTCATTACCACTTCCTTGCTGTCTTGTCTCACATTCTGTCATCACATGACACACCAATTCTTGGAAGGTTACTGAAGGCCAAGGCAAGGTTATACTCGCATCTGTCTGCACTGGATGTTATTCAAGGACTTCATATTCTTTGCTCCACATTATACCTGGCCTTTGTATTATTTATAAAGAGAAAGATGTCATTTCCCATAGCATTCCATAGACTTTTGAATGACTGTCCAAGTCCATTAATACTGTTTTTGGAAATACTTTATGTCAGTGATCTTGCAGTTCTCCCCAGATGGCAAGCAGAGGAAATTCCTCTTTATATCTCAGTGCAGTTGTAGAAAACATGGTACAGAGATAGTGCAAAGGTGTAAACAGACTGATGCTGAGCAAGACTGGCACTTAGACAAGTAGAAGGTACCTCATCACCATGATAAGAACAGTAGATGCTGGTACAACTTGGTAAGGCTGAAAAAGGGAGGACTGCCAAAAGAGCACTTAGAGCAGATGGACAAACGCAGTCATCTGCACACTAACTTAATACTGAGTAAACCAAGTGCACTTTTAAAATAGCAGTATAGAACATGCATTATCTCACCAGCTAATACTGTAATGCAAACAGAGATCATTTCAAATGAACGATCCATCCCCTTCCACTGTCTTGTAGGCAAGTCTTTAGCATATGTTTTTCAAAACAGTCCTTGGCAGTTCTATATTCTAAGCCTTAGCACTTTTAAAATGGACAGAAAATTGTTTTGGAAAAGGACCAAACATTAACTGTTGAAACTCAAACAAAGAAGTATGAGTCAGGAAACTATTTTTTTATATATATCTGAAATGAGAAATAAAATTCGGTTTGGAAAACATTTTTATTAAAAACTGTAGTTGTCTGTACTCTGAAACACCCTGGAGGTCTAAAGATGATATCAGTATATAAATATTCAGGGCTTCCTGAATATTACTTTTCAGAAAAGACTTTCTTTTTTTTTTCCCCTTACAATTTCTTTGACCTTTAGAAAACAGTCACTATTTGTAGCTTGATTTTTTCAAGATGTTCTCCAGTACATAAAGATGGCAGGGAATTCAATTTAAAAGTCAACTCATGAAACACCATATAATAGTCAGAAGATAGCATTGCTTTAGGCAATATTTTATTAAGTGAACAGTCATTCAAAGCATTTTGGAGCATATTATATCCTATTCAAAGACATTCACTTCATTCAATGCTACAGCAAAAATATTTTACAAGAGACATGATATTTGAACTATCCATAGGCAAATGGATAAAATGGTCTGTACTCACATTTAACAGAGATGGGTCTTCTTACTTTACAGAGGACAGTCAAAAGGACTGATTTATTAAAAGATCAGGGGTTTTGTTTGGTTTTGGGTTTTTTGTTTGTTTGTTTGTTTGTGGGTTTTTTTGGGGTTTTTTTTGGTTGGTTGGTTGGTTGGTTTTTTGTTGGGTTTTTTTTTTTTTTTGGTGGGTTTTTTCCTTCCTTTTTTTTTCTTTTTCTTTTGTTTAAAGAGAACAGGACTTTCATGAGCTCCCACAGAACAGCTGCAAAAATATCTCCAGTCAGTCATCTGGAATTCCTGAAGGTGACTTGTGGATTTGTGGCTAATGAAACACTGCAAAATAGCACTCAGCATGTTGTAAAATAGCCCTAATGGTTTATTAGCCTCTTACAGGACGAAAAATGAAAGGTGCCTAAAGCATGTTATTATTTTATAATTGTCTAAAGCACAGAGTTAGAAAGAAACCATGTCAGAACAGAACCAAACATAAGGAGATGTCTCTGTGACCTCAAAAGTGGATCACAGATGATTTATGACATTATAAAGCAATCACCGGAGACCTGGGGGCCAATTAAGGATTCTCACTGATGAAGATCAGTTAACACTTTCTCATGATTTACAACAAAGCAAGATTAAAACTTGGTCACCAAAAATTTATTCCACTGGATCTTATACAGCACAAGAATTTGTTCCTGAAACAGGACTAGCTGGTTCTACAAAGAAGCCATCTGATAAGAGTAGCAGTGGGTAATAGATTACTTAGGGTTGAGAGCAAGGAGAGGGCACTGAGAGAACTGTTTTCTCGAAGGTTCAGAAAACACACTATGCATTATATATCATAAAGGCTTTTTGATATTTCTGTTTTTCTACCTTAACACAACAAGATTTAGTAAAGTACAGGAAATTACCCTATTTCTAAATGAATGACCTTGTACTCCACTCCTTAGAAAGAATTAAGGGGGAAAGTGTTTCCTCCTAAACTACAGGACAGTTCAATAATTTGGTTTTTTTCGGGAAAAAATCATACATTTGTATTTTTGTCAAATACAAAGTGGCTTTAATAATTTTCTTTTATGAAGTTAGCTTAGCTTAATGTGTTCCAACTAAAAAGTACATGGCAGACAAAAATAATCCAATGCTATTCATGGGGGGGGAAACCAAGTAAGTTTGCAAGGATGTGACTAACAGCTTTACATTCCTGGAGAAATATTGACCCAAACTGCAGGACAATGCTTGCTGCTGAAATTGGCCCCAATGTTTCTAACAGCCATGACACAGCTGCAACTGGGTTTTTACCATGTTGCCAATGCAGACAAGAGTTTTTCCCCTTCTTACTGTTTCCAAGGCATGTTCCTTGAACAAAGCCCATCACCATCAGATTTCCTTAGGGACAAAGACCTGTTCCCCCATAAAAATCTTTCTGGACACAGAGAGGCCATTTAGACAGTCCCCTTCAACCTTAAATCTTCCCACTTTTAAGCACTTCAGTTGTAGTTCCAGAAAGGGGATACATAGGGCCTTTTTTCTGGCTACTTGAACAGTGTGATTTTCATCCACAACAACGATAAATGTCTACTTGTTTCAAAAGAAGTGTAACTTGTCTTCTTCCTGTGCCTTTTTGGGTGTGCAGCCTGAGCACATTAAATTTTCTATTACATAGCTGTGCCTATATAATGGAAATTCTCACACCCAGAGACATTCTGGGATTACACTGAATCTAAAAGGCCTATAGTGGAGAAAAAATTCTGATGCTTTTCACCTGTGATGAGAGCATTTTCTCTACAGCATTCGTGGCTACTGCAAAAACACCCCAACCCTATTCTTCTGCTGAGTTGTCAAATCAAAACATTTTTTAAAAAAAAATTGCATTTTATTCCTTCCTAAATGATCCAGCACAATAAAAGTTAACAAGATAATAATGACAATGATAGTTCAATGTATGTTAACTACTTATTCAAAAACCAAGGAGAAGAAAACATGCAATTTCTCTTTCCTACTAGCTCAAAAATTTCTCCTTCATTTTGTTTCCTCCTATCCTCATAACATTTTTAAATTTATTTGTTTTAAGGAACAGATGTCTGGCCACCTCTTGCCCACATCTTCAAAGTATTGTACTAGATCTAGTGTGTTTCAAGACTGATTACAAATGAGGCCTGGTTTGACTAAAGGGAGAGTTTGCACCAGTCACTTGCATGCTGCTGTCTCAGGCTAGATGAACTCTGTCTGCCTAATTCAGAATCCCCTTGAACATCAAAGGTCTAACTCACACTTTAGGGTTAGCAGGGTCACATTCCACCTAAAAGAAGACTAATACTGCCTGAACTGCTCACAACAAGCTTCTTGTTTGACAGTTTTTGCCCATTTTCTGTTCTCAAATGATGTGCAAGCAAACTGATATTTTTCTACATTCTTTAATAATTCACTACACACTTCATGTGAATTCATTCAAATGGCTTTCTCTGAACTATCTGCTCTGAGCCTTGAATACCTGTAGTGTGCCATTCAGGCTGCAATTTTCCACCTGGTTGTAGCTCCTGTTTTCTGGAATGTTCCCCAATCCACAGAAAGATTTCAAGAGGGCCACATAAATGATCCTGATGCAAAATCTCACAGAAATACATTTAGGGATGAGTCTGTACAATGCTTTGCCTTTGAAAAGTAGCTTTGTGAAGGGAAATTCAGTTAAGAAAGTTGTCAAAAGGCATCTGGAGAGGCCATAGCAGTATCAATAAATATGGTCAAGTGGTCAAGCAGAAGACCTCTTCTCTGCCGTACTTTCCTGAATGTCAGCAGAGATTGAAAAATAAAAGCAGTCAAGAAAGGGCTTGAGTGAGAAAAATGCAAGGGAAAAAACCAGAAGCATAGGGAAAATAAGTATAAGATGTTATCACAAAGAGGCAAGCATTCCTCAGTGGAATAAAGAATAGTGAAAAATTTAATGGACACTAGTACTAGCCACATGATTCTTTGATTTCACCTTGAGGGTGCAGGAAGCATCAGATTATCCACATCAGAACACACTACTAACCTTTTCAGTGTATGAGAATTCACTCCAGCTGAGGATAAATAATGTGTTGGAATTCATAAGGCCTGGCTAACCCAAACCAAATGACCAGTTAATGATGCCACTTTTCTGTCAAAAAACCCCAATATCTAATGCAGTTACATACACTAGGTTAAATTTAGGTTAAAAACAACTATGAAATAGATACAGCCTTTGAAAACAGCTTTATAAAAAGCTTTAAAGCAGGACTAGCTTTGCAATCCCAAAAGATGTACTGTGAATGTATGGTAAAACATCATCTCCGTAGCACCTCTACAGCACCTTCCCACCTGTATGAAACAAATGTAGCAAGAGCAAGTCATCTGTGACCTTAACTCAGACCATTGCTGGAAGAAATCCAACTTGGACCTTAAGAAAGAGACAAGCGGAGAATTTGTAGTTTTTCTCCTTTACAGCTGAATTAAAGAAGAAAATGACAAGAGTAGAAGGCAAGAACATGGTATAAACTTGTAAGGCTACCCTGTTTTTTTCCTAAGAGATGAATCTTAATTTCGGAAGTATCCTTTCCACTACTTCTAAGTTTTTATGTAACAGCTTGTAGCCCATAAGCACAAATAGGGAGAACAACGTAAAGTCTGTCAACAAAAGAAACAGGTACTAAATAGATTTGTGGAGTGAATATTTAAGACCAATGTTAGAACAGAACGAAGCAAAACAAAATTATATTGGCTGGATTTTACAAAAACATTTGGAACGGTGTAATACTACATCCTAAGGTCTGAATGCACACACAAGATAAAAGCAACTAGACAATGCTACATAAAAAGCAGTTCCACCTGCAGCATAAGGAACTGAGCTGCCATGGGTATCATGAATAGCTAATTACTCAGTCATTATCTAATAATTAATTTTATGAATACCACAGGAACTAACCTTTTCAGAAAATTGCCTGGGTGGGGAAATGAAATATCGCTATGAACCATGGTATTTGAAGGTAAATTCACATCAGTTAGATGTTTCCAAACAAAGAAATCTATTGAAAGAAAGTGGTAGAAACCCCATAATTTACCATCTAGGACATTTCAAAATAAGTGAAAATAAACCACTGGAAAATTTAACATGACTAATCTCACACTGACTGCTTAATCTTGCAATAGGGCTGGAGAACGTTCCAAAATCTTTTCTCTCTCCAAGGTCTAATATCACTAAGGTTCTGGACATATTTGGGCTATCCAGTGACAGATATTAGGTCTGGCTCCAGAAAACAGCATGATGCCAGCATGCAACTTAGTTCTCAGGGTTTGGGAAATCTCCAGAGCACCACTGTTGCAAACCAAGTTCCCAAAAGTAATGACTTTAGTCTAATCTTTACAGTCTCCCTAATCTGATCCATCCCATTTGCAGAACTTTGAAAAGAGCAGTCATCTCAAGCAAGCAGAAATAAGCTCACTGTCACAAGAATACACACAGAGCATGATTATTTGTTAGAAAGAACAAAATACCCATTTGCAACACAACTGCAAACAGCTGGTGGCTCAATGTAACTTTATACGTCAAAAAAATTAACATTTTCTTTTCACCTGAAAAGAAAATCACAGTTATTATGTGGTGTTGTTACTGAGATGTCGCCCTTCAATATTTTAATGCTTATCATTGGCAGAGTGACAAGTTTATGACTGACTGTATTTCTCTGTCATATCTGAAACCCTTAATTTTTGTTAGCTGCATAAAGAAGATACATTTTCAAAGCTATCCATGACTGTAAAGATTCCTAGTTGAACATCAAATTAGGAAATCTCATTTTCAAAGGTCAGATGCTCAAACATACCCTGAAAATCAGGCTGTCTGGAAATGTCTCAGACTGTGCCTCTAATAAGGGAGTAACCAAATCATTCATCACTTTTGCAAATTAAACTTTTAAAACACAAAGACATTTTTCTTTCATCTCAGTATTCAGATACCACAGTTAAGGGTGTAGTAGAGGAATGGAGTGGAACTCTACTAACTGCTTTGACATCTTTTAATTTTAGGTGAAGTGTAGGAAGAAAGGTGCATGTACCTGCATGAATACAGCTGTTGTTTTCCTGTAATAAAATCTGCTAATTATCCAGGCTATCTCCCTCCCATATAGAAATCCACCTCAATTAATTCTCCTCTGACATTACAAGCTAATGAATAGATGAACTTAAAGGAGTTTAGGCTGCTGACCATATGTAAAGTTGCACTGACTAACTTAATTACCTTTTAAAAGTTAACTCAAAGCAAATCTTCGCCTGAGCACACTTAGTTTATTTATTGAGTAACATGTATATATTGGAATGGGTAATCTTGGTCAGGACTTTGAAATATTTGCATGCCCACTTCATGTTTAGCACACTATTTAGTCTAAATACTTTCTGTTTCAGTAGAATGAAAGAATTAAACTCTTCTAAGAAAGTGTCATAAACAAGTCTGACACTCTTACAGCCAGTCAACCATTTCTTGATGATATGAGGTCAGCTCTGCTTAAAGACACCTATTGGAACAGACAGAAACAGTTTACTTACCCCCAATTTAAGTTGAATTAGATTTGTATTACTTTAATCAAGTTGTTTTGAAAGATGATTTTATTTTAACCACAGTTACTTTTGAGTGTAAACAATGGCCTAGGCAAGTATCACAGGATGCATCAAGGATAGTTACTAAACTGAACAGATTGATGATATGTTTCTGAATGGCAAGTTTTACTATAGCCATCTTCAAATTCTAGTAAAGAAATTGAGTTTAGGAGTAGAAGAAGTAGGAGATCAAATTAGGTATTATCCTTCCAGAGTACACGTTATGCTTGTGCTGGTGTAATCTGAAATGATAAAAATGAAACCACTATTCTTATTTTTGTCCATCAGACCATATTGAGTGGAACTCTGCTTACCCACAGTTACTCATCTCTTTATGCTTCTCATATAAAAGAACTCAGAATTTCTGATTTCTTGCAGAATTGTATTCTATGAATTTCAAAGAAGTATAACCAGAAAATGAAACAAAAACTTATTAGTTGCTTCAGGCAATATGTAGTTGTAAACATTTGAAAAATCTGAAAATAAACAAGGTACCAAACCAAAACAAATGACCAAACAAAAAAATCTACCTGCTTTTGTATGTGTCCAACAAAGGTCTCCCATTATACTCTGATGGTTGAAATTAGTTTAACATGGCAGAGTAGTGAAGATTCTTGGTCAGGCATGAGAAAAATTACAGTGATTTTGTGGATGATAATTATTAAATTTATTGCCATTACATTATCTAGGGATAGTCAATGAAGTATATAATATTAGCATATCTTAAGTGTCATAATATAAGTATGTTCAGCTAGAAAAGTAAAGGTTTACAGTATTTGGTTTTACTGAATGTACAGTTACAAAGAAACAAAGCACCTCTGTAGCTACTTCAGAATTTTATCTCCACATGTGACTAAATGCCAGCACTGTTAACTCAGCCATCCACAAGTGAGTGTTTCCCTGTCTTCTGCCTGGATGTACAATGCAGGCATCCCAACCAGGGAGGGGATCCACTCAGAAGTTGACTGCAGCCTTGGAAGACCAATTTGCCCAGTCTCCAGCAGCATTTTATATTCTTTTGCAGGCCGACGTGTAACAAAGGCAACATCAGCCATCACAGCTCCTCCATCTCCAGAATGCATTCATTACATGAGACAGTTCTTCCCGCAATTCCCACCTGGTGTTCTCACGTTAGGACGATTCCCACCTGGTGTTCTACCTAAGACAAATCACATTGCCCATTGGAGACAATCACAAGGGAGAGGGTGTGTGTGGGGAAGGGGAAATGAAGACCTGACTATCCCATCTCACATAATGACAGGGTTTGTGGTTTATATTTATCTTTGTAGAAGATAAAGATACAGATTATTTACAACCTGTATCTAATTGACTTAACAGGTGACCAGAAATCTGTTGACTTCACAGTTACTTTTGCCTTTGTGAGGACTGAAAAACAGTTGGCAACCTAGTCTGTTCTTAGATTTGTTTTGACAGCATGTGCGGTCTAGTTTGTAGTTTAGATTGGAACAGAGTTCAAATAAGGAGAAGTCCAGCAAAGTATTGTGCAGTATTTCCATGTTTACTCTACTGCATGCATTGGTAAATCTCTCAATGAAACTTACTAATTCATATATAAATACCAAACTCCAACTTTACAAGGATACAACTCAATTTTTAAGTAAATATTATAAATTAAAAAGGTGCATTAAAAAAAAAGAAGACACTGGATTAAAAATCTATTTCAGACAAACCTGTGTGTCCCCTTGAGTGGATGGACCTCAAGGTAGGAACTGTGGAAACAAAGTCCCTCACATGGTACCAGAACAACATGAACATACATAAGTCTTTGGGACCTGATGAGATTAATCCCAGAGTCCTGAGGGAATTGGCTAATGCAGTTGCCAAGATACAGTCCTTGATAATTGATTGTAGTCAGGTGAAAACCCTGGTAATCGGAAAAAGGGAAATATTGCACCCATCTTTTAAATGGGTAGAAAGGAGGACTCTGGGAACTACCAACTGTCACCCTCACTTCTGTGCCTAAGAAGACCATGGAACAGATCCTACTTGAAGCTATGCTAAGGCACATGATGGACAGGGACGTGATTTGAGACAGGTAGCACAGCTTCACCAACGGCAAGTCCTGCCTGACCAACTTAGTGGCCTTCTATGGCAGAGTGACTCCATCAGTGAACAAGGGAAGGGCTGTGGATGACATTTATCTGGATTACTGTAAAGCCTTTGACACAGTCTCCCACAACATCCTTCTCTCTAAATTGGAGTGAGAAGGATTTGATGAATAGTCTCTTCGGTGGGTAAGAAATTGGCTGGACGGTTGCATCCAGAGGGTAGCAGTCAATGGCTCAATTGGTGAATGGAGATCAGTGACAAGGGTGGTCCATCAGGGGTCCTTACTGAGACCAGTACTGTTTAATATCTTTATCACTGACATAGACAAAGGGATCGAGTGTGCCCTTAGCAAATTTGCAGGTGACACCAGGTAAGTGATGTGGTGGACACTCCTGAAAGACAGGATGCCATCCGGAGGGACTTGGACAAGCTTGAAAAGTGGGCCCATGGAAATGTCAGCAGTTAAACAAGGCCACGTGCAAGGTGCTACACTTGGGTCAGGGCAACCCCTGGTATTAATACAGGCCGGGGGAAGAAGGGATTGAGAGCAGCCCTGCCAAGAAGGACTTATAGATACTGCTGGATGAGAAACTGGACATGAGCCAGCAATGTGCACTTGCAACCCATCTGGAGTGCTGTGTCCAGCTCTGAGGTCCTGAGCACAGGAAAGATACAGACCTGAGGAAGCAGGTCAAGAGAAAGGCCACAAAAGTGATAAGAAGGATAGAGCACCTCTCTTAAGAAGATAGGCTGAGAGAATTGGGGTTGTTCAGGCTGGAGAAAAGAGAACTTCAGGGAGACCTTATTGTGGCCTTCCAGTACCTAAAAGGGGGCTACAAGAAAGATGGAGAGAGACTTAACAGGGCCTGTAGAAACAGAACAAGGATAACAGTTTTGAACTAAAAGAGGTAGACTCAGACTAGATATAAAGAAGAAATTTGTTAAAATGAGGGTGACAAAACACTGGAACAGATTGTACCGAGAGGTGGTGGATGCCCTGTACCTGAAAACAAAGTCAGGTTGGATGGGGCTTTCAGCAACCTGATACTGTTGAAGATGTCCCTGCTCATTGCAGGATGGTTGGAACCAGAGGATATAACAATGCCAAGGTTGTGGGTTCAATCCCTGTACGGGCCACTCACTTAAGAGCTGAACTTGATGATCCTTGTTGGTCCCTTCCAACTCAGAATATTCTGAGATTCTGTGGTACCCTATCATAAAATTGTCTGGGTGGAAAAGGAAATATCATCTAGTTCCAACCTGCCTGTCATGGGCCAATGTTGGCAAAGCTCAGTATGCAATGGGGACCTGGCAGGTACAGGCATGGAAACCAGATGGAGGTGTTGTGTTTGGTGTTGCCATGGCACTGGGGGCAGGGGAGGGGGAAGGTGGGATATGGAGCGAAGTGGAGAGTCTCATTCTTTGACCTAATACCCAGAAATGTTTCGCACAAACCAAGTACATCTCCTACCAATAAATATTCTGTACAACATGCCTACAAAGAAGACTTGAACATAGTCCCACTTCCAGAACTTTGCACAACAGTGGTTATAAGAAACACCCCAATTTTGCATCTAACTGGGGAATGAGAATTTGACACAAAATCACTAGGACAGATTGATGGGTTTGTTCTCCTCAACCTCCCCAGAAGGGATGCCTTTCAGAAAGAATGCATCCTCAGCTATGCTGAGTGCTGACCTGGGATATTAAGCTTGTGATTGTATTGTTAGCGGTACAAATAGCTACTCTGCAGTTAATGCATTATCACTGTCAATCCTAAAGAACCTTATATGTTACTTTTCATTAATCCAACTGGCTCTTTTTGCTTGTGGCCTCATAAGCTCATAAGACTACTCATGCATGCAGCGTCAGGTCTATAGTTAGGTTTTTGCAACAGTAGGGACATCTTTATGTCATCATTAGAGATGACCTTCAAAGCTCTCTTCCAACCCAAACCATTCTATGATTCTATGTATGCAGTTAACCATTACAGTACATTTGCAGGACCCACAATGTTGAAATGTTCACAAGACTTAACACTGGCAAAGATAACGTTAAAAATGTGTGGCAAATATAACTGATCCTACAGCATGAAGTTTGGTAGGCTCATCAGCTATGAGCTTCAACTCAACTGACTGATTGCTGGTCCACACAATACCTCTCTATCCTCCCTATTCATTATTTTTCTTTCTGACTAAATTAAGAGATAGAGGGGGTGCTCACACTGAAAAGTCATGCACATTCTAGTGAAGAAAAAATATTATTTTGGGAAGAATTCACACCTAGTTTAGGTGGCTAAGTTAAGATGTGAATTTCCCAAGCAGCCCTGCTCAGATAATAAAAGAGATGAGCTACTCCAGCTGTGAAGCAAGAACCTAATTTAGATGCCTCCACTCACCCTTACTTCTTCATTGAAACAGACACCACCTGAGAAGGAATTATATTCATTCCCCTGCCCTCAATTTGTGCTGGGAATCTGGTAAGTCACGAGGTTTTTCTTTTGTAATTTTAGAATGCAGAAGTTATTACTTAAGGGTCTCTGAGGGTACGTCAAATCAAAAAACCATGCAGTATGCACATGTCCATATTCAGTTATGTGCACAGGCTACTGTGAGTGACACCTTACCGGGCCTTTTCTACAGGATGAATGTTGGTGTATCAGTAGGACCTTTGCTGCCTCCCATGATCCCCATGCACCAAAATGACAAGACTCTGCGAACTTTTTACAGAGATGCAAATACTAAGATGCTGCATTTCAATGGCAGGTGAAATCTACTACTAGTACAGAATTCAGTCCCTTCTTCAAGAAGAAAAATTGCTCTCTCACTGTATATCTTTATCAGGCACATATTTAAGATATTACTGGATGCACATACTGAAATTTTATCAGTGAATTAATTCACAGGACACCTGCCAGGAATTTTTAATAGCAGTTGTAAATCTCTTAAAATGCCGAAAAAAACAACACAATCTAATAAAAGAAATGTGCTTAAAAACAATTTGAGAGGAGTTAACCACATATACAGGCCATATATTTTCAATTACAACTGAATGTGAACTGCTAAATTTTAAGGTCAACTGGTTTTGTGTCTATCTGGTGTGCTTATTTTCTAAATACTCTCAATGTAAAATAGGTCAGAGAAAGAGCTAAAGAAAACATGCTTTGGAAAAGAGATCCATTAGGAAAAGGTGTGGGAAAAAAAGGGTGGGAAAAGACACCAGGATTTAAAAAAAAAAAAAAAAAGTGCCCAGGAGTCTTTCCAAGAAATCCAGATCAGATTTTCTGGCTTTTCTGGTTGCCAAAATGACTCCTAGTGCTGAAATGACCCTTACAATAATTTGAGAGCTGGTGTAAAGAACAAAATAATTTGTTAAGATAGGAAAAAATGGCATAGAAAAACCTAGTAAATGTGGGCATTCAGAAAGCTACCAGATCTTATTTTATTGTCAAGATGTGGGGTGTATTGTCCTATTTGGTGCTTTGTGAAACAGAGCAAGAATTGCCCCCCACATTACTCTGAAAACTGAAAAGCTGAGTTTGACAATACCACTTCTGTTGTTAGAAAACCACGGTCAAAGAAGTGGGGCCAGAGAGTTATTTCGCTAGGTTTAGTTCCACACAAGAAAATATTTCTTTCATCCAGCAGAGCACTGTGAGCCCCAAGTCCTCACCCAAAATGGTAGTTCCAAATGCAGAATCCAAATGCTCATTAAATAAGGACGGACTAGTATGTTTTAAACCATGTCAAGAACTTAATTTATTGACAAAGGATATATAATCCTGGATACAGATGATCATATTCTAGATGGCTAAAAGGTGTGCGAATTGAAGAGCCCACCTATTTTCTGCTACAATTTTTGTCAGTTGTATGACACCAAAGATAATTCCAAACTTCAAAGTCAACATTTGCATTATTATTATTACTGTATGAAACTTGTATTTCTTTAACTGAAAGCTACATGTGGAAATCTCTGCCTATGAATAATGCAACGCTTTATGCCATACTCAGTCTTTCAGACCAGCAGGCAAAACAAACACTCTCCCCAGCCAGGGGAGCCCGTCAAGACTAGTGGGACTAGGCACTGATCCTCTTTCTGCTCAGGCAACACCGCAGCAGCCTCTTCCCAACTATGCAAGGGTGCAAGGCCGGCATGAAGGCTCCTCGACTCCCCCTCCTGGGAGGTCCGAAGTTCAGCTGCTGCCTTTCCTCCCAGAGTCAACAGCCTGCTTTCTGCTTCAGAAATCAAGCAGCCGAGCAGGATGGATTTTGTAGAGGAAGGCAGGAGCCGGGAATGGGCAGAGCTCATCCCTCAGCAGTTTGCAGAAGGCAGCCCCACTGGGAAGATAGGCATTCCTGCTCTCCCTGGCTGGGGAAGATCAGGAGGCTCCAAGGTGCAATTCTGTTCCATTGCAGTCTCCTTTCTCAGACTCCCTATGTCTGGAACATCCCAGCATCCAGGCCCTTTCTTTAGCCGTACCATGGTCTGGTTCCCCTAGGAAACAGACAGTGCAGTAGCATTTTGCATAGCGCCTGCAATGCCATCTCCAACCCAGCCACCCCAAACTAGCTGATTACCCAGTGACAGGGTTATCATCAGTGAACAGGGCAACAAAGTAACGCATGAATGATCTCAGTGTAGATACCAATATGCATTTACTGCACCCTGCCTGAATGGCATCTGGCATTTTTAATACCACCATTCAACAAGAATTAAAAGAAAGAGCTCTAAACTAGGTGGATGAAGGCAGGGTTTCTAAATGTAGCTTTCACAGATTTAAAAACACAACTTCTGCACCAGAATAGGCAAAACTATATGGAAGGAGAAACACGAGCAGCTTGTAAAATTAATGATAATGGAGCAAGTCCTTATGAATGCTTCTCAAAATATCGATCATACTGACTCCCAGGCACAACACGCCACCATTACACAGTCCACGCACTTTCCGACAGACATCATTCTACACGGCCTGGGATTCGAGTTTCTGGAAAATAGATTTTGTCCTAATTTTTGTGACAGATGGAGTTGATAGTCTCAGGATGAAAAAAAGCGCCAGTTTTGACAGGCAGCAGATACCGATGCCCCTTGTGGTCGGACACGCTGTTGCTCCGGAATTAAGGTAGCCCTGAAACGAAAGGCAACGGGTAAAAACACCACTACTTACTTTGTTATGCTCCTCTCGTTGTGCCTCAATACTTTTGTGGCTACTTCCTTATAAGCAAAGCAAGGGAATGGAGGACTTCAGCAGGCGTTTTGCTTTCACTGAAAACTCTTTAACAGATTTTTAAAAACTTACTAGTTGGCAGATAAAGTATTAAAGAACTATACTGAGATCTACTGTATTTCTGTCACCAGGTACCCTTGTAAGTCAGTGTCTTAAAACCGTGTACAAAAACAACAGGCGAGAACCTGAGCTGAATGAGTTTAAAATAGATGGGGTATGCGGCAAGTGGAAAGTTGCAATACTGAAGGCACAGCAAGTAAGTACTTACATGATTGCAGCACACCACTAGCAGAGTTAGCTTTTCTGTCCCTGAGTGTACTAGTACACTGAAGCAGGAGCTCTGTCTCTATTTCAGTAAGAACAAAGTCGGTCCTATTTTGAGTCTGATCCTCCCTACCTTTCAGGAACCGGCTCTGCCCTAACTTGAATCACTGGGAAGTTTGAGTACACGCGTCACCCGGGCTAGAGACCTTTTTTCTGACAGGACCAGTGTCAGAGCAACGTCCCTGCAAGGGCAGCACGGAGCGCTCCGCCGCGGGTCCCCGGCGCGGGGCAGCCGAAGAGCCCCGGGGCGCCGGCCCGCAGCACCTCCCGCCCGGCCGCCGCGCCGCCTTAACGGGAGGAGGGGCTCCTCGGGGGGCTGTCACTCTCCCTAAGCCTTTCCTTTCAAGCTTTGAATGTGAGCTGCCCTCTAGCCCCCCTCTCTACTTCCCTCCCTCCAGCACATCGTAAAGAGAAGGAGGGGGAAAAGAAAAAGGTTTCAACAACAGGCTGGGCCAATGGCAAGTGGCGAGGCAGGGAAAGGGGGCCGAGCGAAGGGAGAAAAAAGTGGAGAAAGGGAGAAAGAGAGCGAGAGAGCAAGCTGGGGGGGGATGTGTAAAAGAAGAAGCGTTGCTAATTTTTTTTGTTTGTTTGCTTTTCCATGCATGCATAATGGAGCCTAATCAGAGCACGTTGCTGCTACTCGGAGGGCACTTTTGTATTTAAAGCCTTGCAAAGAAAAAAAGATCCACAGAGGGATCCGCAGAGCAGCTTGCAAGGCTTGTTGACAACAGAAGCAGCATCAGTCGCCCGGAGAGAAAGAGACCGCGAAGGCTGCCTCTTCTCCTTTCCCCGTGCTCTCGTCTTGATAGCGGGCAGAGACGTTTCTTCTCGCCGTCCCAAAGCGCGACCCGTACCGAGAGGGAGTGAGCAGGACCGGGACCGTGAATGGGATCGGAGCGACTGGCATGTACAGAGATGCTGCGAGCGGAGAGTTAAAAACTCCCGAGGAGGCAGCAGCAGCTCGGCATTTATTTTGTGGAGACAAAAAAAAAAGAAAAAAAAAAGAGAGACGGAACTGCATGAAGAGCAGGACAGCACCATGAGCTCTCCCGGCGCAGCCTGTGATTCCCCGAGTGCACTCCGGATCCGCTGTCGTCCGAACCCCTGTTTCCACTGACTCCCCGCACCTCTCCGGGAGCCTTCGCCGCCGCCTCGCCGAGCCGGGAGCAGCGGGTGAGGGGCACAGGACGGCCCCGGGCGCCGGCTTCCTACGGCAGCTTCAGCTCCCGGGGGCTGCCGGGCCCCGGGCCCGGCGTGCATGGATTGATGCGAGGGGACCTCATGCACACGGCCGGCGGGAGTTTTGGAAACTTTTCCACGGACTGCAGATCCTTCTTCTCCTCTTCCTTGTCGTCCTCCTCGCCTACCAGCGCCTCTTCCCCGCTCGCCCGCGGCTGCAGCCGCCACCCCCGTCCGCAATGGTGGCCCGCTCGCCCGCACGGCGNAGCCACTGCATCGCGGCGCTCATCCAGCTCAACCACACCCGGCGCGGCCCGGCGCTGGAGGACTGCGACTGCGCGCAGGACGAGAACTGCCGCGCCACTAAGCGCGCCATCGAGCCCTGCCTGCCCCGCACCAGCAGCCCCGCGGGCGGCGGCCCCGGCGGCCCCGGCCCCGGCGGCCCCGGCGTCATGGGCTGCACGGAGGCGCGGCGGCGCTGCGGCTGGGACAGCCGCTGCNNNNCCGCTGCAGCCTGGCGCTGAACCGCTACATGACCTACTGCGGGAAGCTGTTCAACGGGCTGCGCTGCACGCCCGAGTGCCGCGCCGTCATCGAGGACATGCTGGCCGTGCCCAAGGCCGTCCTGCTCAACGACTGCGTCTGCGACGGGCTGGAGCGGCCCATCTGCGAGTCGGTCAAGGAGAACATGGCCCGCCTCTGCTTCGGCGCCGACATGGGCGGCAACGGCGCGGGCAGCAGCGGCGGCTCGGACGGCGGCCCGGAGGAGTACTACGACGAGGACTACGAGGAGGAGCCGAGCCAGAAGGGGAGGGACGACGCGGAGGACAATGCNGTTCCCCGGGGCGGGGGGACGGCCCCCGCCGGCCCGCCGCGGAGGTCGGGGCTCTGCTTGCCTCCATCTTGCTGCCCCTGCTGCCGCGGCTTTAGCATCCCTTCCTTCCCGCCCCCCTCCCCTCTTCTCCATCACTGCCTCCCTCCCTCCCTCCCCATCGCCGGGCCGGGCCGGGCTAGGCCCCCCGCGCCGAGCCGCCGCGGGCCTCCAGTCGAGCCCTCCCGCGGCGACCGGGGATCCGGCCGGCGGGGCCCCTCGGCGCGGAGC
>VWZG01005603.1:24784-38469 GCA_013396735.1 Grallaria varia
TGACAGATTATTTTATTATTTCTTGAAGGTGTGAATTTGATTATGTTGCCCAGCAATAAACGCACACAAGTGCATGTGTACATTCATAAACCAACCCCAAATACTTGTGATGCCAAACAACTGTGGGTATGGTGTGTGGCTATGATTTGAAGTTTGTTTTTAAAGTCCTCTCAACGGTTGAGTAAGCTTATTGTTAAAACAAAGCTGGAAACTGTTTCTTCAGGAGGACAAGTATTTGGGTGAGACTTTGGTAGAGTCAGCTTTCTATACAAAATGCTGAGTTCACAATTGGTTGGGGATGATCTTAAATACTTCTTCAGACATGACCAGAAACATATTTTCAGTTTGTCAACAGTTAGCACCTACAAGGACTATTTAACTCGTTACTGATGAAAAATTAAGTCCCAGCTAAAAGCTTTTATTTTTCTTCAGTTAGGAGTAAAGACATTAGCACTAGAAAAGAACTGATAATTAACTGCTACAATAAACTCAAGACTTGATTTTACAGTCTCCTGTCAAAAGTATCTGCCTGGAATAAATCAACGCTGGTCACCAGTGGACAGGGCAGACTCATCTGTATGCTTTCTTCTCCACAGAAAGTGGATTGTTTTAATTTAAATAATTCTACAATAAATACAGCTGAACTAATTCTGTCCTATGAGTTCCTCTTCATAAAGAGAGAGCTCTGTGTTTCATTGTGTTGTTGATGTAAGCACAATTTCCAGGAGAAATGGTTGCCTGTCCCAGCCCAACAAAGCCTGTGTAGATGTTGATGTCCATCAAATCTGTATGTCTTTTACTTGATTTTCAGATGAATGGAAATCTTTGAAATGTCAAGTAATTTAGCAAGGACAGATTCAAGCAAGGAAAAGACTTCATGTCCCCTGACAGAGGGAGATTTTTCACAGGAAAGGAAGTTTTCTTGTTTGTCTGGGTATTTGACAGCACTCTGTGCTGAGGTCTTGTCCAGCCTATCTTCCAGTGGGAGAAGGAACTTTCCATCATTTCATGTAAAATAATCCAGTGGGTTCTGCTCCCTTTTCATTCCCAGTTACCAGGTTTGAATTCTTGGTGACAGTTTATTTGTCTTTGCAGGCACTTCAGTGACAAATGTTTAAGGGAGTGTGAGACAATGGTGGAGAACAAGGAGGCAGTTCATTGAACTGACAGTGACCATACAGTAAATAGAGGGAGATTCAAGCTTCAGTGATCACCCAAGCGCACAGCAAAGCTTTTGTATGCAATCACAATGGACATAACATAAGGTCTCTGTTTATTTTTAACAATATGCACCAATGTATGCAGACAAGCATACATAACTTTAAAATTGTTATGAAACTAAGCCTTACAATGGCCATAAGCAGAGCTCCGGTTTGGCCAAGTCTTTTCATGGTCACATTGGAAGGCATCATGGATTTTAGTTGCAATCTCCTCTCCACTCCTCCTAAGAGCTGTTGGTGTACCAGCTCTCTCACTGCAGTCATGCACCTGTAGGGCGTATCTCAGATAGGGCTACAAAGATGGCTGCAGACAGCTTTGCAGGTGCAGGACAAGGCATTCCACTTCAGCGCAGTGCAAAACCAGTACATGCTTTTTGTTTGTTTTTTCTTTTGAAGGTTTGATTTAAATTTGTGAGGTGAGAGGTACTTCAAAACAGCCAAAGGGCACATATAGTAAGTAGTGGGACACAAAATCATCACCAACTGAGTAATGGAAAATGCTTCTTAAGTGACTGAGTTGCATTGCGTCTTTAAATATCCCTAAAAAAATTCAGGCCTTCAAGTGATTTTCTTCCTGTCCCCAGTAATAACATTACACAGTGCCTATGGTAACGTGCCCATTGCAGGTCCTCAGGAAAAGTAGGTAATCGTGCAACAGAAAACATTTTCAAATAGGAAGATCAGTGCTTCTCTATGAGATTTCATTTCTGTGATACAGATTTGTAAGAATTAAAGTCGAAAATTACTGTATTTTACTTGAGGCATTGGCTGTCGTAGACAGTTGAAAAGGCTCACATTGACTGTCTGAATGACATAAGTAATGTGCTATTAGCATAAATACTTTCTAAGACATCCATTTAATCAATTTCTTAAATAACAGAATGATCTACTACAAAATAGTGGACTGTATACACTATATTTTGGCACAAAGATGGTCATTCTCCAGCTAGTAACCAGGGGCTCTAAATAAATGATTTCAACAATGTTTTATTAAAGGAGGACAAGAGCCCTCGAGCTGCATTAATCGGGGAGAAGTCGAGTGGCACTTTTGTTATGGAAATGTTAAACACATAATAGTTCAGGCAAACAATGTGGAGCCACTTCATTCTCTCAGCCATGCTGACACCTCTTAAAGAGGAACTGCAGGGAAGGATGTGGGAAAGATTTGCTTTCTGAGAAAGCTTTCAGCTAATATTTTGGATATTTACCTCCAAAATTCAGCCAGTGCAAATGTAACTGAAGGGCATAAAAAAAAAAAAACAATAAAGAGGGATGATTTATGAAGCTACTACTAGTGATGAGAGTTTGGTGCTTAAAATCAAAATAGTAATTGACAAATCCCTCTTTTCTTTAAAGTTTCTTTTTTAAAAATGAATTTATTATGAGCCAAGTGGATAATATAATAGAAGGTGAATATGCATGAAGAGAGATTTTTGTTAACACACAGTGATATAGCACTGATACTATACCTTGGACATACATCAGCGAGGGGAAAGAGGAACACCCTAGAGTAAGGAAACAGACAGACTGAGGTTTAGTAGGATGAGCCATGAGATGTAGTGTGATATGTAGGCAACCTAGAAATACATAAATAAAGCCATACAGAGTGACACAGAGTGAAGACATGACTGAGTAAAGAGAGATTCACTTTCAGAAGTGGTATTTTGAATGGGTGAGAGGAAGAAAGAGTAAGGAAAGGAGATGACCATTGTATAGGGAAGGTTTGGAGAATGAATAAATAGCATACTTGCTAATAAGGAGAAAGAAGCTGCAAAAATTATCCAGAAGTTAGCTGAGACACAGATCAAAAATAACAGGAGGGCAACACAGAAAGAAAGTTAGCTGGCTTTAGTAAGGTTGGCAGAACCAGAAAATAAGAGTAATGTGAAGTAAGATGAATATTCTGCTTTGGAAAAGATTTTTTTCCCCCATCTCTGGAAGCTTGAGGTGAAAACTATCATCCTCATGTTCTTGGTGTTCATGACCTTGCACCTCAAACACTGCGTACAGTTTTGAGACAACTCCTCTTTCAAGTTAAGGAAGGATATTGAGAAACTTAGGGGGCTGGTGGAAGACTGCCAAAATGGCTAGAATTTGTGACCAGCTAGGAAAAGATGAGGGAGCTGAACTTTCATCCAGCTGAGAAGAGGCTACCAGGAATCTAATAGCCAGGGGATGGAGACTTTTTTAAAGACAGCGGGGTGAGACTCTTCTTAGTGCTGTTAGAAAAAAGGTATGAGAAGGTGCAGCAGGCACAAACTACGGCTGGTAGATTCAGACTGCACATTAGGAAGAACTTTGCCAGGAAGTGAAGGAGGTAGTACAGCACCAAGACAGGATTCCTAGAGAAACTCTGTCACCTCCATCGTTAGAGGTTTTCAAGACTTGGCTAGCAAGAGCTAGCTGATTTCATCCAGTGTTGACTGGAAGATAGCTTAAAGAAAAAGATGGGAGTGGGTGATTTCTGGAGGTCCCATTAAGTAACATTACTCTATGATTTTAATGTTGAACTGATGACATCCAAAAGGGTCTTGGGTAGATACGGAGTGAGATCAGGCTCAGGATTACATATGGCATAATTCAGTGGAGATGACGATGCATGGAGATTGAGGAGATGATGTGGCTGTTATACATTCCCACTAGGCCAGAGAAGGTAGAAATGGTTGAGAAGGGATCAGTGGAAATTTAGGAGGAAAGTGGAGACAAAAACATAGAATTTAGTTCAGGACCTGGAGAAAAGAGGGAGATAAGAGGTGTAACATGAGGGAAATAGTGAAATCTAAAGGAATATAATGAGGAAAATAAAGTGTCTGATGGTAACACTTATTAATTGGAAAATGGGCAGTTTGATTGGAAAAGGGGAAGATAAGTCTGGGAAAAGAATTTGGAGGAAACTGGGAGTGAAGGAATCTCTCTTTCCTTTGCAAGACAGAAATGCTTGTTTATAATCGTATTCTTGGCGCTTGTCACCCCAGTATCTTGCTGCGTCGAAACAATAGAAATAAAAGACAACCGAATCTTCTCCCTTATGTCTAGATATAAGTATAGACAATGCAGATACAGTGTATTTTTAACAAAGTACTATCTGGAAATTATGGTGCTCTTGTGTAGTCACAAAACACACACCCTCATGTAAATAAACATAGCTTGCTAGATGTCATCTGTTAATACAAAATCAAGCCACATCTGTTTATAGTGTCTTATATTAAAATAATGCAGTTACCTACTACTTTCTGCTGTGAGTGTATATTTAGTTTGCTTAGTTTTGTTAAAAAATACAGGAAGCTAGGTGGTTTAAACAGAACAAATACAAACACTATAATTTCTGGTTATCTGTTGGCAATGACACTAAGCCTTCTAATTCAAACACTAATAGCAGCTGAGGAAGTGCTAATGTCGACATGATCTTTGTAGTGTTAACATGATGACACTTAAATTTGGAAATTTCTCTAACAAAATACTTACCTGTCTTCTGAAATCTTGCATTCTGACATGTTGTATCCCTAAAAGGGGAAATCAGAAAAGAATGCCAGGAGACTTGCATGGATGAACAAGGAGCTCCTGGACTAACAAGTAGCTTGCAGGGGGTGGAAGCAGAGAAAGGTAGCCCAGGAGGAATACAGAGAATTTGCCTGAACAGCCAGGGAGATGGTTAAGAAATTTAAAGCACTGGCAAAAGTAAATCTGGCCAAAGACATGAAGGGTAACAAAAAGGTTTCTTGAGGTATATCAGCAATAAAAGAAAGACTAGGGAAAATGTGGGTCCTCTCAGGAAGAATACAGGACACCAGATTACTCAGGAGATGAGGGCGACTGAGGAGCTCAACATCTTTTTTGCTTCACTCTTCACTGGCCAGTGCTCCAGACACACCACACAAGTTGCTAAAGGTGAAGGCAGGGATTAGGAGAAGGAAGAACCACCTGCTGTTGTAGATTAGTGTTGAGAACATCTAAGGAACCTGAACGTGCACAGGTCCATGGGAAGGTCCTGAAGGAACTGGCTGAGGAAGTGGCTAAGACACTGTCCAAAGTATATGAGAAATCATGTCAGTCTAGGGGTAGTTCCCACTGACTGGAAAAGGGGAAACGTAACTGGCATTTTAAAAAAGGGAAATAAGGAAGACCCAGGGAACTACAGGCCAGTCAGTCTCCCCTCAGGGCCTGGCAAGATCATGGAGCAGATCCTCCTGGAAACGATGCTAAGGAACATGGGAAATAATCAGGTGGTTGGTGAAAACAAATATGGCTGCAATAAGGGCAAATCATGCCTGACAAATTTGGTGGCCTTCTACAGCGGCCTTACAGCAGTGGTGGGTGGGGGAATGCCAACAGATATCACGTACCCAGATTTGTGCAAAGCATTTGATGCTGTCTCACGCAACATCCTTGTCTCTAATCTGGAGAGACATGGATTTGTTGGATAGACCTCTTGGTGGATGAGGAATTGGCTGGATGGTCACAGTCAAAGAACTGTGTTCAGTGGCTCAATGTCCAAGTGGAGACCAGTGACAAGTGTTGTTCTTGGGAATAGGTTTTGGGTCTGGTGCTGTTTAACACCTTTGCTGGTGATGTGGAGAGTGGGGCTGAGTGCACCTGCAGCAAGTTTGTGAATGGCACCAAGCTGTGTGGTGCAACCAACACGTTGGAGGGAAGGGATGNGCGGCCTTACAGCAGTGGTGGGTGGGGGAATGCCAACAGATATCACGTACCCAGATTTGTGCAAAGCATTTGATGCTGTCTCACGCAACATCCTTGTCTCTAATCTGGAGAGACATGGATTTGTTGGATAGACCTCTTGGTGGATGAGGAATTGGCTGGATGGTCACAGTCAAAGAACTGTGTTCAGTGGCTCAATGTCCAAGTGGAGACCAGTGACAAGTGTTGTTCTTGGGAATAGGTTTTGGGTCTGGTGCTGTTTAACACCTTTGCTGGTGATGTGGAGAGTGGGGCTGAGTGCACCTGCAGCAAGTTTGTGAATGGCACCAAGCTGTGTGGTGCAACCAACACGTTGGAGGGAAGGGATGCCATCTGAGGTACCTTGAAAGTCTTGAGAAGTGGGCCTATGTGAACATCATGAGGTTCAAAAAAGCCAAATGCAAGGTCCTGGATCAAGGCAACCCCAAGTGCAAATGCAGGCTGGCAGGAGAATGGATAAATACTAGCCCTGGGGAGAAAAACTTGGGGGTGTTTGTGGACAAAAGCTTGATATGACCCAGCAATGTATGCCTGCAGCCCAGAAGGCAAACAACATCCTGGCTGCATAAAAGGGACATGACCAGCAGGTTGAGGGAGCGTATTCTGGCCTTCTACTCTGCTGTCGTGAGACCCTACCTGGAGTACTCCTACCTGGAGTACTGCATCCAGGCTTGGGACTCCAACACAAGAAAGATGTTTACCTCTTGGAATGAGTCCAGAGGAGAGCCACTAAGTTGACTGGAGAGCTGGAGCACCTCTCCTATGAAGACAGACTGAGAGAGCTGGGGTTGTTCAGCCTGGTGAAGAGAGGGCTCTGAGGAGGCCTTTTAGAAGCCTTTCAATATCTAAAGAGGAATTACAAGAAAGCTGAAGAGGGACTATTCACAAAGGCATGTAGTGATAGGACAAAGGGGAATGGCTTTATGCTGAAGAGGGGTAGGCTTATATTAGATATTAATTCCTTACTGTGAGGATGGTGGGGCACTGGAACAGGTTGTCCAGAGAGCTCTCTGACCCTGGAGGTATTCAATACTATGATTGATGGGGCTTTGCATATCCTGGTCTAATGTAAGATTCCCTGCCCTCGGCAGGGATATTGGAGCTAGAAGGTCTTTAGGGTTCTTTCCAACCCAAACCATTCCATGTTTCTATGATTCTATGGGAATCTCCATCACATTCAGTAGTGATGTTCTTCATGTTATCTCTTTTCATGAGTTGCATTGTCATTCTAAACTCATTCAAACATTTTTGATGACATGTAAAAGTGAATTATAGCAGGAAGTAAAACGTCAATCTTACAAAAAAGTAAGAAACTCCTCTCTTATTTTTCATATTAGTGTATTCAAGTGTATACTATAGGTTTGCAAATTAGTCTAGAGGACATGGCAAAGTCAAGTATAGATATATGTGTTGATCTGTGCATCTCAGAAATTGAAGCCATGGAAGAAAATGCAATATAAGAGTGTGAATTTTATAGAAAGAAGTGAAAGAACATGTGTGCCAAACAGCTTGTCCAAAACACCTCATTTTTTTATCATGTGAAGTCTTGTTTGCATAGTTCCATCTCATTGACTCCTGTTAGAGGTAGTCTGAGTTTGCAGTTGTGTAACTGTTGTTAGTATTTAGCCTATGGCTTTATTTCTGTACTTGGAGAGAGGGATTACTCTGTTAGCTAAATGATGGTTGAGAAGACACAAGGTTATGTGGATCAACAATTAGCTAACACGTGGGTTTGGCTAAAAGAGTTGGTCTAAAACCTACTGGAGTCAGTAAAGTTGTTAGTCTGGATGTGTTCAAGAACATGCTGCTATGCAAAAAGTATTGCTGGAGAGGATATATTTGTAAAACAAGTAGATAAGAATGAGATGGAAGTCTGAGAAACTGAAATCTTTTCCCTTTTGGACTGCTTAAACTTTGAGTGGTTTAGTCTTTGGCAATACTAGGCTAAATCTTAGAATATACTCACTGCATGTGGAGTATAAATATATTCAGAAATAATTCTGACTCTCTTCAGATCTTATTTAGAGCACTTTCATCAGAATATTGTCTGGTTTGCTCACAGCTGTGTGCAGTAAGCAAGGAAAAGAGCCACAGCAACCAAGCTCTTCCTCTGTATTGAGAGGAATCCTATCCTGTAAACTGTATGTACTGCCTTTATGATATTCCTGAGAGCAAATTAGATTTTCACAAGTAGTTTGATAGGGAAAATTTGTTAAATTTACACGAACAAATGAAAGTGTCCTGTGGTGATGCTCTCTGAGCCCAGAACTGGAGCCTAGCATTGTCACATTACTCCACTGTGTAAATCAAGGGAGACAATTACACATTGGTAGCTCTGACTCAGAAGATGTTCCTGTTTTGCAGTAGGGATAACTGAGACAGAAACTGTTCCTAATCCTGCCCTGGTTCTACTTAGGCCCTACCCTCATCGCAGGGTATAGCAATACTTTAAACTACATACCTACCATTCAGTTGTCTTTCGGAGTGCTACATCAGCAGGGCACTGCTGTTTAGAAAAGTGTTTGAGCTTTAATCTCTCTGTTGTTCTTCTAGGTGAGTAGATTAAGACACGTTGCAGAAAGCTGGTTAAGTTACCTCCATTCTGTCTGGAGAGTCTTCTACACTGGGGCAGTTCTAAATATCTTGTTTTCTTCCAGAATGGGCAGACATCCCATCAAAGACTTTTGCTGATAGAATTCTGTTAAAAATAAAAATAAATTAATTGTTTTAAAAATGAATAACTGTAATAAATGAGGTACACGCTTTGGAAATGGTAGAAATATGTCCTTGACTCATAGTCTGTAGGTATCATGTAACTTCCATTTGTTTGGACTATTTGTGTGATCCTTCAGTAGGCAAGCTTTATGGCAAAATAGTTCTTCAGTTAGAGCTGCTTTATATTTTATGTTGTCTGTTTTGGGAGGAGTAGTGTGGAGAAGAGATAAAAATGTATTCTGAACTTTGCCTAAAATTTGAAGCGAATAATTGTAAACCTTTTTCCTTGCTTTCCATTGATGATAATAAGCTAAGAGAAAACATTACTTTGGAAATATTTCCTTGTTTATATCTTTTAAAAGTTTCAATATTAAAGTTATCAGGAGTGCATAAATACTGAAAAAATTGCTATGAATGTATCAAGATTCTAGATCAGAGGAAAAAATATTGAAATTATTTTCTGCAAGGTTATAGTATAAATTGTTTACAGTGGAAGATAACATATAAGTAGCCCTGGGCCAGCGACACAATTTAATGTATTCTGGCATAACCCCCCCCCCATTATTTTAGATTCATTAAACTGAAAACATAAATCCTAGGAATGATATGTCAGGAACTGATTTAATCTTTAAAACAATGGCATTTTTATTAAAATTGCATTTCTCTGAGTTTCCTTAAGTCACTGAGGATATACATGTCTTCAAAGAAAACCATATTGTATCACGCAGGGCTGAGACTTTAAACATGAAGACCCTCAGGAATTTCTGGTCTAGATGAATGAGTGATTTTTTTAATTNGAGAAAAAGTGATGAATGCTATAAAATAGCAGCCGGGCTTGCTTTTCTTGTAAGATTTCTATTCTTCCATTTGTTTCAGATTTGCTTAAGGAAAAGAATGTGAAAGACACATTTCAGAAACACACTGCCACTTTAAGAGGATACAACATGCCTATTAATAATTGTATTACTCCTCTATTATTGTTAAGAATAATGAAGGAATGGGTACGTTGGCCCCCAAGCTGAATTTATCCTGAAATGTTTTCAATTAACTCTTGGCACTGGCAGGAAAGCATCAAACCTTTCCCATGCTGAAATATGGAAAATCTGCAGGGAACATCCCAGCAGGAGTGGAATTTCATTAAAACAAGCACATCATAATTCAACGACTTCTGCACCCTCTTTAAGCCCTTCTATTGATAAGGAGTCCGAAGTGATTTTTATGGATTTGCAAGGAGAAATGATTTCATAAGATCTTTTCAAAGAGTTTGTTTTGGCTGAAGCATATGAGTTATTATCTGCTCCCTGATGAAAAAAGAGTAAGACATTTGCCATAACTGTGACTGCTAAATAAGAGGCAGGACTAAAGAGACTTGAAGCAAAATTTTATCCTTCAGACAACCACTTTCTGTAATCTCTGTAGGAACTGACTCCGCAGCTATTTTCCCAGATCTTTTAAAGGAAGTATTGCCATTAAAACTTGCACTTTTGAACAACTACACCTAGAGACTAAAACAGGCTTGGGGTTAATTACACATTCAAATATAAATTCAGACATTTTAATATTAAATATACCCATTTGTTTAATAATAAAATATCAAATTGAAGTGTATATTGATTTAATAATATGTGTATCACTTTGCTTGTACATGGGTTGTCTTAAAATGTTTGGTTATACTATATGTAAATAAAATTTAAACTTAGGTGGGTTGCAGTCTATTTTTAAACACTGCTGAATGCTTAATACTTTTTTTGTTACTAAATGCTGTATGATTTTGTCTTGACATAACTCTCCACAGCCTGCAAAATAATTTTTCTTGTCAGTATATAGCAAGGATATATAGGTATGAATTGTTCTTCATTACAGAACATTAACACTTATGTTTATTAACATGTGTTATAATTAAGAATTTATACTAATCCCCAGAAAATGCTCAGCTGCATTTAAAATATAAAATTGAATATCTCTGTCAGACTTGGTTTCCCTATTTTGAACTGGCGTTGAAAAGGCACAGGAATGCCTTGTCTTTTTTTATACCCAGTGCTCAAAAGAACCACCTACTTATTTACTGTCATTCCCTCAATCCCACCACTACTCCTAAGGCAAGAAGAGAGGCATAGAGAGTTAGGAAGGCAAACTGCTGAGGGCCACACAGAGAGAGGTTATAGGGAAGATGCTGAAGAAGGAGATGGTACTTTGGGTGCGCTTTCTGTTAGCAGAGGCATCATTTTTTTCCCATCCGTGTCCCCCTCCTCCTAAAAGGCCCCCACACTAAGCATGTCCAGTGCTGACTTGAGCACACAGCCCTTCCTCCTGAGGCCGAAATGCTGCATGTTAACATGATGCCTTGGTTTGACATGTTAACAAGTAATTGGCAGATTCACGTGGTTATTCTCTGACAAGCTTGGACTGCAGGACCCCTTTCCACTCTGACAAGGACAGGAAAACTCATATAACCAAATCAGCCTATGTGATTTGAATCCAGACTGTCACACTATCACTGCATGTCTGTTACTCAACATGAACATGAGGACTTCACAGACACACATATTTGCACAGCAATCTGTTTTTGTCTTCAGCAACAAAGATTTATTCTGAGATTTCAGCAGGGTGATACTCTTCAGGTGAAGAAACAATGTAAGAATCAGAGGACTAAGGTTTCTGTTTTTCTGGAAGTACTGCAGGATTTTTCTGCCTTCAGCTTGCCATGTGACACATGCATCTTCTGCACCCTCAACAGCCTGCAGCAAGGAGTTCCAGTACTTAATTGCACAGTTTTAAGGGGGTATTCCTTTTTTTGGTGTAACTTTGCCACCTGACCTTTCCCTTGCTCCACAGTGATTGTATAGCGCTTTTCCACATCCCTTTTCAAACTTCCTTTCCCATCACTCTGATCATTCTTCCTGTTGTTTTCTGTGCTATATAGAATCTTATTATAATATGGTGGGGCTAAAAGGAGCAGAACTATAGGAAGACACTCTTTCTCCATCTTTTAGATGGTTTCTAAGTTCAAGTATGTGGAGACAGATTTGAACCCAGTGATTCAGAGAAATAATCGTGATAGAGTGTTTCTTTCTTGGGGTATCTGAAAAGTAATGACCACAAATGGCTGCTGGTGCCCTAAATGCAATGACTAGGGTGTCTCTGTTCAGTTTGCAGTAGATGAGTCTAGCTGAGGATAGGAATATTATGTGAATGTAAGAGTGTTAGACTTTACATTTCTGTCAAAGTTTGTTGCATGGTAGGGCAGACCTTTTAGTCTTTTTTCCCTTTTGATTTGTTTAAAAGGTGGATAACACACTGTGACCTACACAGATATGGAAATTTAAAGTCTGTGATTTTTGTGATACTTTTGATGCCCAGTAACTGGAAAGATTTACCAGAAAAAGGAATGCACTGCACATTCCCCAGTTTGACACATTTCCATTAGTTTTAATCATTATAGCCCAGGATTTCTGTTGCTGTGGTAGTCTTACTGTAGTCCATTTAGTGAGCATGACATAGATTAGAAAAGAAAGAAATATACTACTAGTTTTAAGGAAAAATTTTACTTGGATCTCTTTCCTTTCTTTCTTCAGGAGTTTTTGGCTGTTCTTGTAATTAGAAATCTCAGAGTGCACTTACCTGTAAGATGTCCAGAACTTCTTGTTACCCTTTCATTTTATACTCCTGGTCTTCCTACATAAATTCAAAAGAGCATTCTGGCACTCTGGCATTTTGTGTTATAGGATGCTGGCATTCTGCCAAAAGGTCATAGTATTTTCTGGTTTTTTTCCTTGCAATTTCCCACCATAAGGAGTATTTAAAGCAGTGCTATGTTTTGCAGTACATTCCCAGAACTCATCCACTCATCATGAACTCAGTATTATTTTTAGCCTTATTATGTGATGCCTTATGACACAAGACCAACGATATTCAAAAGGCATTTCTTACCGAGACAGAAATGCCTTTTGTACCAAGTTTCTGAGATCTAGAACACCTTATCTAGCCTACTGATGTCATATGTATGGGAAATAGTGAGGAGAGGTAATAAGAATTTTCAGCAACATAAAAGACTGTTGCAAGGAAGAAGAGTATAAGTTATTTGTTATAGTTAGAATTAGAAGTAAATTTTCACTCACTGACGATTTTTAAGAACATCTGAGGAGATGTAGCTGGTCTGGACTAATGTGGGTTAACTTGGGTTAGTGCTGAGATGCCTCTTGCTCACTCCTCAGTGGATGATGAGAAAAAGAATAAGAGGGCAAAAGTGGGAAAACTCATGGTTTGAGATAAGGAAAGTTTACAGTTCAATAAGTAAAGCAAATGGAGGAATTCATTCCCTAATTCCCATCGGCAGGCAGGCATTCAGCCATCTCCCGGACAGCAGGTCTTCATCTTGCATCATGTGTAGTAGGAAAGACAAACACCATAACCATGAATGTCACTCCCCTTCTTCTCCTTTCATTCAGTTTTTATTGCCGACTGTGGTATCATATGCCATAGGATATCCCTTGGTCAGCTGGGGTCAGCTGTCCCAGCTGTGTCCCCTCCCAGTCTCTTGTGCACCCTACTACTTCACTGGAAGAACAGTTTGAGAAACAGAGTGAGCCTCAACACTGTAAGCACTGTTCAGAAACTGTCCAAACAATGTAATGTCAACACTGTTTTGGTCACACTTCCAAAACACAGCACCACACAAGCTGCTGTGAGGAAAATTAACTCCATCCCAGCCAAAACCAGGACAACTAGTCCAGGACTAGAATATTCAGAGGCACTCTAGAGTAAAGGTTTGTCTAAAGTAGGTACTCACAGAAGGAAAAACAGTTGAAGGACAGAACTTTAAAACTTAAATACTTTATTAATACTAGAGTATATTTCTACATCCCTTTTCATATTACCTTGCACAGATTCTGTTATGTTAAATTCTGTTTATAGATGTACGTAATACACTACTGGTTTTTGTATGCTGTTCTTTCTTTTTCTTTTGAAGTCAAATTTAATAGTGGTGTATTTAAAACACAAGTCTGGATCTCAGTCATCTGAAGAAGTATGCCTGAATTGTCCAACATTTTCTCA
>VWZG01005603.1:41488-55641 GCA_013396735.1 Grallaria varia
TTTTTTTAAATCACCATTTGTTATTAGAACACAGGCTTCCAAATGACCAAGGAGAGAAAGGGTTGAGGGAAAGATATTTCTCCCCTCTTCGTTGTGTGGTCCAGTGTATTCAAAGCAGGGGCCTGTCTAGTTTTACTGAGGAGGAATGAGCTGATTGAACATGGATTGCAGCACTGCTGAGAGAGTGGGAGAGCAACTTCCAATCAAAGTGTGAGCTGTTTTGCTGTCCATGTATGTGGAAGTACAAGCAAGAGAAGTGGCCAGTCTCTAGGCACCTTCTTTCTAAGAGCTCAAGGGCAGATAATTGATGTGACAGACAATTCTCCTTAACCCTCTGCCAACAAAACAGCTCTTGGGCAGCTCACAGCTCTCTCTCAATAAAGGCCTGAACCTATGACAAAAAAACATGGAAAAGATTTACTGGTTGTGAATAGCAGCAACGCAAATAAGAATAGCAACCAGCTCTCCATGCACACACAACTATGTATTAAGAAACTGAGGTTTTGGTAAATGGTAAATCTGTGGGAAGAGATGGTCCCAGATGTCATTGTCTCTGCTAATACCCAAGCGGAATTACTGTAGTGCTGTGACAGCGGCTCTTATTTAATGTTTATACATGACCTACGTAGAAGATAAACTGCAAGACCCATCCCCAGTTAATGATATCCTACAGATTTCCTTATTATCATTTGTGCCAACTACAAAAGAAAGTACATAGGGAGGCACATGGTTGCTAAAGCTTCTTAGACAAGGTTACCTGATCCAGGGTCCTTTGGCTGAAAGTCCCTTCTTCTCATGAACTAATGAACTTTTCACACTCCTGAAGAATATGGCAAGCAACCATCAATAATAATGGGAAAAAATTAATTTTGTCCAGGGTCTAGACACTTTTTGATAGGCTGCTGAAGTTCAGCTCACATTGTTAGCAAACATCTTTCTAGCGTATTGAGTGATGTGCTGGCTGTGAACAGCAGGTTGTACCTAGAAAAAACTGGGGAAAACACAAAAAATTGGCCAAGTCCTATTAGAAAATTAAGTCCAGTTTAGAATACCTTAATATTTAATTAAGTACTCATAAACTAGAGGTGACTGAATATGCGGATAGTCAGACTTCATCCTCTACTATCAATATACACAGAAATGGTGGAACAAATAAAGAGCTTAATTAAAGTGTCCCTGCATGAGTGGGCCCAGAAACAAATAATCCCATTGAAATCATTGGACTGAGTTAGAATAGAAGGCTTACTGCAAAGTGGGGGTGTCTAAAGCCAGAAACTTTTGGGTAAGTTACTGGATACGGTGTAACAGAAGCACTTCAGATGGACAATATTGTATATATATATATACCTGTTATGAAAGATAGGCTGAGACTGGAAGAGGTAAACTAGCCAACATATTGGCTTCATATCAGAATGGGGAATTTCTACTTGAAATCTTAATTAACTTACTACTTTACCAAAACAAAGATTTACCAAACAACTCTGATTTGACTGAAGAGCCATAGGTGCTATCTTCTGTCATAACTCAGTATCTTGAGGTATTATAACTATTAGAGAAAGCAATAATTTTCAACTGTTGGCCATCTGCACTCTGTGGTTGTGTGCATCCTTGAAAGGTTTGTAAGGAAATCAGACTATCATGTCCCAAATAAGTGTTTAAATAATATTCAGAGATTATTTTCAAGATTAATTTCAAGAAATTAAAAATCAAGAGCAGATTGGAAATGATTCACCCAGAATATTGACAGATAGGTTTGCAGATTATTTTTTCTTCTGTTTCCTCATCTCTTTCTTCTACTCATACATCCCTGGTCTGCCAGGCTAAATACTAATGTGGTTAATTTCTTATCCTTTAATAAGTTCTTTGTTCTCTCATTCTTTACAGAGTGAAGACACGGAGCTAGAGGGACAGTGGGGTTTGCTATTTCTTTAAATGCAAAATGCTGCTCTTGTTCATGAGCATGCTTGTGCATGCGGTGTGCACCAACACACGAGGCCCTGACCTGTGGGAAAAAGGCACCTCCAACAACGGGAGTGTAAGCCTCGTGTGACAGTATTTAGCAGTACAGGGGTCTGGCTGGTGCATAAGCCATGGAGTCGAGGGGTGGGCAGTGCAGATCCGCCAAGGGTCAGATGAGAGGGGTGTAGTGTGACCGGGTGTCCGACAGAGCAGAGAAGGCAGAGCAGATGCTTGTGTGTGAGTGAGCAGCGAGGGTTGCCTTTGCCGCTGGGCCCTGAGGAGAGGAGGAGGAACAAAACCCTCCATTTTGATGGCTCTTCTTCACCCATCAGCTCCATTTACTCAGTCTCAATAGCTGGGGCTCAACAGCAGCGTGGCAGAAGCTCCTGCCGGGCTCCCACCTCCTCCTTGGATGCGCACTTCCCAGCAAAAAAGAGAATGAAGAAGGGCACAGGGAGAGAGAAAGAAAGAGGGAGAGTGAAGGGGGGAGGGTAGAGAAAGAAAAGGGAAAAAAACCTTGCTGACACGGGGCATAACTTAATTTTCACGGTGCCGGGACAGCTGTATCGTGTAATCTGCCATGGCATGCCATTAAAACTTCAATGCCTTTACTGACCCAGAAGGGAAACTCAGACCGTGGAGAGCCTTTTGAAAAGAAGTGGTGATCTTTCACGATTTATGAGCTTGTCTTAAAGAAACAGACTCCACTCACTTTAAATTAATCACCCTTTTCAGGGTACATTGAAATCTGGGGTCTCTCAGCTGAAGACTGTGGAGACCTGGTACATTATGAATGCCTGCCCTGTCTTTATTATTATTTTTATTTCATTTTATTTTTATTCTTACCAAAATCGGTTAGTTTTCAGGGGAACTGTATCTTGCAAATTGAGGTGCAAAATCCAATTATGCCAATTCAGTGAAAGTCTGAATGGGGTGGCGGTGGCACTTACACATTCTTGTCCCTGCATACATTGTACAAAGGGGAAAAAAACTGAGAAATATGAGGAGTTAAGGACTCAAACACTAATGAAATGTGAGACATCCTCTATGATTCACCAGCTAAAAGTAAAATAGCAGTGAGTCCCCCTGCTTCCATTCTTCACATGGTCCAGGGAACAAAGAACTGTAAACTCATACTAATAAAACAGAAACAATTTTGAAATCATAAAAAAGCCCTGTGCATTACAAGGAGGTGTGGATAAACACTTCCTTATTATGTTCCCAGAAAAACTACTGTGATTTATAATAAGAATGCCTGGGTTTAGAATTCACAGAGGGTGTAAATCAGCATCCTTCCATTGTCTGCCATTACTGTAATATCTGATTTACTCCAGCTGTTTGTCTGAACTCCTCTTCAAGCAATTGATTTCCTTGTCCAGCAGTATTTCTCAGTTGGCATATTTTTAATACAGAGATACTAAGTGACCCAGCATTTTGAGGATTCAAAGCAATGTAGCTGTGATTTTCACTTCCTTAAATCTTTCCATATCCAGGAGCAGCAATATGCATTTTGTTCCTTTGATGAACTAGTTATGAAGTAACTTAAAACAAAGGAGAAACTTCATGAATTCACTGGCAATGATGGAAATAAAGTGATAGATGGAAATAAGATCTGAGATCAGAGTGAAGCTTATATATGGAACCTGAACATCTGAATTAATTACGCAACTGCCTGGCTTAGAAGGCTGGACCAGAGAATCCTCTAATGCTTTTAAGTGCCATTCATTCTACTGTTGCTAGGAGTCCCAATTCTGACAATCTTTTAAATTGTTACTTACGATAAGTACCTGAAGTGACTATTCAAAGCAAAAATTGCTCCATAGTTTTTAGAGTTTAGAAGTTTTGCCTGTCTCTCTGGAGTTTATATCAACCAGAAGTAGGGCATGTAAACTCCTTTGCGTATTAAATTTGTCTTTAGATATAGACCTAAAGAACTGTGCATAGATGTGCATATCACCTATATATACCCAGATGTGCATGCTCATATTTTTCAGAGCTAGAGCACCCTGTAGAACAATAGTTTATATAAGCCTGGTTGTCTGTTTGTGTTATCTCTCTCCCTGTGTATGTACATGGGCATGGTCCCCTGTGGCTCTCGTTTCTACTAATTCAGGTACCCTTTTTTAAGTTTTAAAAATGTCAGCTGCTGCTTGTCCAGCTTCTGCAAGGCAGCTGTACTACATGTGGCATAAAATCTTGCCTATCTCCCATTTTGTAGATGATCTATTTTTTTAGAATTATTTTTCATCAGCTTGTTACATTCAGAGCATTTGACAGTCACAGTTCTAAACTAGATATTTCTTTACAAGCAGTTTACACTCTTACTCAGTGGACTGTGACCCACTATGAGACATTATAATGGCAGATACAACAGTTCTAGGAAAAAATTGATATATGTGTTTGCTTACTATAAAACATTTCGGTAAGTCTATCTCAGGGAAGTATGCTTGACAGTGCTGAGAAAATTCTGGTTTTCCCACCAATAAAAAATAAAGGTACTTATTTTTCTGCAGGATGTTCCCTATTTTTACATCTCTCCAGACTGTTTTCTTTTGTGGTTTGAACTTCTCATTCACACTAAGCTTAATAACATCACAACATTCTTAATTTGAGGCCTGTAGAGAACAAATTGAATTATTAGGGGTTTTGTTCCCTACATTGCTTTTGGTATTTGTTCTTTTTTAAAAACCTCTGGCTACTTCAAGCTCAATATGGAGATGCATTTAGGTAAACCAGAACTTACTAGTGACCTTCCAAATGCTGGTAACTGGAGGGCAGAAGATGCTGACTATCCCTTGTCACTCTCTTCAGCAAGGCCTGGTCCTGCAGTCACTCCAGTAGTGACATGAGGCTCTTCATCTGAGTGTAGACATATACATAACATAATTTCGGGTTGTTACTGTACTTCACCTGTGTTTCTGTCAGGATGCAGTTGCACATCTTTTCTCATTCACTGCAACAAACCTGAAGAACTGGCCAAACAAAGCAGATAGCCTGCTACTAACAGCCATTAAATTTAGCAGAGGCCTTCTTGTTCTTTTTGTTTTATTATGTGTTTATGCAGTTAATTACAACATTTTTTGGAACATGGCATGAGAGTCTATTCTGTCTTCTGATGCCTGTATTTGTTTCTCCACCCTGGCCTGAGGTGTCAGTTTTCAGTGGTGCTGCACGGCTGGCAACCAGGCACTGAGGTGGCAAGGGGGCAATTTTACTGTCCCTTCAAGTGGCAGGGTTAGTTAATCCTGTGGTGTGCTCTGTTGCAGAGTGCAGGAGGGCACTGCACTCATCATTTTGCCTTACGGCATTCCTTTTTTCTTCAGGAAGACTGCACAGTTATAAAATCTGTGTTCCTTTAGAGCAAAGTCGTAACTAGCATACATTGGCCCAACAGGACTTTAGGTAGTTCATGAAGCAGAGTTCTCCTTGGGTTATATATCATAAACACAGTCAGTAAATGAAATGTTTAGTTCTTTGAACCTCTAGCTGAAATGACTAAGAACGGCATATCTTTATGAAAATAATGCCCCAGTGCTATATCTGATAAGATTTCTGAAGTTCTTTCTTAAACAGTATCTGCAAGGTGTGTGACATACAGTTCTAAGGGAAAGGGCATGAAATAAGACTTCAAACTGGTGAAGCCATACAACGTACTTACTGGGATAAGATATTATTCCAGTTTTGAGGCATCTTCAGAATCAGCCAAACACAGCGCAGAGAGGAGAGTGGAAAGTACCAGCACCTTGCATCTTGAGTGAAGCAGGAAGTTTAATAGCAGAACAGTTGCTTCATTTCGTGTCGGTAGGGAAGTTATAAGCAGTTGCTTTTTCATTTTAATGCTTTAAAGATAAAATATATGTAGGGTGAGGCTCTAGGTTAAAGAGAGGCCCAACACTTTAATTCTTCCTCAGTACAATTTAGTAAAGACAGCTGGATTCTTTCTTGTTGGGGTAGGTTTTTTTACCCCGAAGATGCAATAAATGAAAGCCATTACATTAGCAATACTAATTAGTGAATTTCCTGATTCTTCACGAGTTTGAAAACAGGTATAAATCCTGAACAGATAGGTAAAGTACTCAGAGTTAATCACCTGGGTACAAAAATCAGTTCTGGTACTTTAGTTGTCACTGCTGGCTCTGCTGTCAGAGCGAGGCACTGGCTCTGAAGGAAATGGCCCAACCTAGAATGTTTTATGCAGATAAAACATCCAATAAAATCCTAACTTTAGTGTAAAGAAATTTGCAAAATTGCTCTCACACTACAGCTAGTAAATTCTGCTATAAGAGAAAGATCATATTTGAAAAATTTGCAAGAATTATGGATACATGTGCCAAGGAAGGTATCTGACCATGGAGCAGCCATTTGATTTATCATAATATTCAAATTCTTTTTTATCCCATGGAACAAAGAGCAGTTTATGTCACAGAGGAATAGGTATTTGGGAATACGGGTTAGAATGTGGGGCGGTAACTTAAGCATTGTGTTGCTAAATAGTTTGGAAATGGAATTGAAACACTGTCATACAATTTTTGAATAGCTAAGTAGTGTTTCTACTCACCTGAAAGTTCTCTACATTTAAGGCAAAATATATATTTAAACCATTATACTATATGTTTTTGAAATTTATAATTTACTAATGAATAGTTGTTGGTGTATTTTCTACAGATGGAGACTAATTAAATACACTTTAGTTGTGTGAAAATAAACATTCTAAATGTTAAAAAACCCCAAGACATTTGGCATCAATAAACTTCAGTCAGACACAGCATGCAACAGTATTTAAAATAGATGCAGCAGTCCAGATATTCTCCTGGGTTGCTGAAAAAATTGTCTCGGTGTTTAATGGCAAAAGTACCATCCTTCCTAGTAGGTTTCTGACACATGGGGCTTTTAGGAGGCCTCTTGATTGATATGGAGTATGCTTTGAGGTTACGATGGTGGGAGAGAGAAGATTGCAGGTATAGGGGAGATTTTTAAGAGATGAAGTGTTCTTCTTCAGCTCAGATTATCCAAATAGATCTTACCAGCATCATGGCGTTCTTTCAGCATTGATTAAAAGGATCTCATTGGAAGTATTTTTGGACCTAGAAGATGCCTGGAGAATTCTGGTTCTTTAGTCAAACTTTTAGTGAAGACTTATGTGTCTAAGAAGACTCTCGCAGATGGCAAAATTTGTTTTTGTTCTTATGAGTTGATTTTCCTGTTTGTGAACATTTTACCTTTCACTTCTGTGTAGAAATTTTGCACTATATTTAAGTTGGTATGTTAAGCCTAGAGCAACTAAATTCCCTGTGAAATGCTGTACTTCATTGGACCCTTTCATATTGTGGGCCCAGACTTCTTTGAAGGGTTAGCTAAGCCAGAGGACAGCTCTAAGAAGAAAAATATTCACATACTTGGCAGTAAAAGTGCATTAGGTGCAAATCTTCAGATTGTTTAGACCTGGGTTGGTTAAATATCCATTCATTGTAATAACGATTTCCTTCTTTGTATGAAATTTCAATTTTTCTCTGATTTGCCTTGTCTTATTGCAGCTTTCTGTCCTGCAGTGACCATCCTGCCTTTTGATAAAAAAACCCTAAATGACCCCAGACCATTGTTTCACACGAAGCTTAGCCTTTTCAGAACACGGGACCACGTGGTCTATGGGGGTATTTGCAGAGAATAAGCCAGTTATGCAGAGGATAGCCTTGCATTCACAGAATAAGCTGAGAAATATCTAAAGGGACCTCGGGAGGAGAAAGACCTGCCCCCCAAGACAGCTGATGGAAAAACAGGAGAATCTTGCTCCGTCTTTGGTTGTCTTATGCAAGGCTGGATGGTCACAGGACAGGTGTCATTAAATGCGTGTTTCTCATGTCCTGCGTGCATCTCTTCAGACACCTGAGGTGAAAGGAATCTCACCAAATATAAATTTGTCAGATATATTTAATCTAAATGATACATGAGCCTTTATAGTCAATAGAAAGCTACAGGCACATCTGGAAGATGGCTTACTTCACTGCCAGGAGCATACCTAAGAAAAGTGATACCAAATGCCCTCAAGAAATGTCAGGGTTTCTCCACTGATTAGGTGATATCAGGTGAGATGAATCTCATGCCAAGAGACATAATAGCAGGAGTAAGGGCAATCAGAGTCCCAGAAAGAGTCAGTAGAAGCAAGGACACTTTAAGACTGCTGAAAGATCAGATCAGGCCAACAACTTCAGAGAAACAGAAAATAAGTGCATACCACCATGTTGGAGCTCTTGTTTGTCAATCCTTAAATTACCAAAGGCTAAAATGAGAATATTTTTAAGTCTCAGTACTAGGAGGAAGTTTGAAAGATAACTCCGTTGATATATGAATTTCAGTCGGGGTACAAAGAAGTTTTAACTGCTATTCTTTAATCACTGGATATGTAAGAAAGAAGACTCAAGATGACATAACCAACAGTCCTGCAAGAAGGTATTTCATATCTAATTTACTATTCCTTCGTTTTCCCTTGAGATCAAGAAGAATTAGGCATGTTGAAAACAACAAACAGCATAAATGCAAATTATACTTTTCTAAACTGGTAGAACCCAAAGGGTGAAAGAGAATTGTTATATATGTTACAGATATGTGTCTAGAATTCCTGCAGGTAACTGACACATAAAAAATATGTTGAAACAATCAGAAATTATGATTATCTGATGTATAAAAAGGATGGGAAAGGTATGATACAAATATTTTTATGGGATTATGTGCATCAATTGCACAATCTGAACATCTGTATTGTTCAGATTTGATCATTGCATTTCAAGAAGAGATCATCTAACATAGAATAGTGTTTATGTAAAAACATGTCAGGATTTCAAGCAACAAGATGTTAAAATGGGGGTTCTCTTTAGTTCTGCAGTTCTCAGTGTTTCCAGTGAACATCCTTTGGGTGTAGTATTAGAAACAGCTGGGAACAGAGACTGGTCTTACAGCAAAACTTAAGGTGACCTTTATTTTTTCTGGTTTTGAAGCTGCTTTTTAACCTTACTTATGCAGGACTATTATTTCCCCCTTAATTTTCTGAGCATTTAATTTTGTCTCTGCTTTTTATGATGTCTTCAATTTTCTTTCTCTTTCCCCTCCCCACCATCCCCATCACCCTCTGAAATATGCTGTTTAGTTTGAAAGTTCTCCTAATAACTTTAAGGATTGGAAAAGCAAAAGGGAGAGTGGAAGATTTAAAGAAATGTACCAATACACCATTTCAGAGGGGAGAGCAGCTCACAAGCAAGTATGGAGAAAAACAATAGCTGTGCAAAGGTACCTGAAACTCTAGTCCACTTAGCAGAACTGATGTGGAGATTTGTCATTGTTCCTTGAAGATGCCCTGAAGTTTTTTTCAAAAACGTTCATATCGAAACAGGTGTGCACCAGTCTAGATCCCTGAACATGAGGTACTCCCAGGCTGCAAGGAATGATTTATTTTGTTAATATTGTATCTGTGAGGCCTTGTGAAAACATGAGGTGCTACTTAAATATTATTATATTCAAATAATTAAATAAATACTTGATGCATCAAATATTTAACCCCCTCCTTTCCAGAGAAACACACAAATACAGTACTGTTCTAATAAATCCTTAATTTTACAGATTTCCTGCTGAAGTTTCTGACTAATGGTAAGTTATTTGTTCAGAAAGATTTTATGGTGCTCATAAAAATTCAATCACAGTTTTAAAATAACTTGTAGTTTTTCTGTAACATGATGCTGCCATCTCAGTTCCCAGAGGGTATATTAAATTCAAGTAGCAATAACAAATCATTTAAGCAATAAATAAATAACCTGAGACTGAGTTGTTAAGAGTTAATAGTCTCCCATACACTCAATAGAGACTGAGGCTCCACTCTATTAAAGTGACCCCCGGGGCCATGGGCCAAATTGCACCCAGTTGTTTTGTGGAAGGTATTCATCCCTCACACATTCATTTCCTTCTTTATGTTGTCTCCTTTCATCAGTGAAGGCACTCTGCAGTCCCTGAGTCCAGAGAACAATTACGGTACAGTCTCAGAGAAAAGAAAGAAAACTGGGGTCATAAATATGTTAAATGGGTACGTGGGTTTAAGTGGCTTTGTAAACTAAACACGAGGGAAACCTCAGACTAATTAATGAATATGAAGCAGCATGATAGGAATGTTTTAAGGGGAAATTCACATTACACACACACACACCCAAACTTAAAAACAATTTTTTTTTCTTCACGTTTAAAAATTCATTCCGGCAGGACAGTCATGGCATAGCACATCTTTATGTTTTGCTGAAATGGTATTAAGGTAGGAACTCGCTGCAAAGAGAGCTGAACTGATAATTCATTCTGATCATCTTACTGGAAACTAAATTCTTTCCTTCACAAAGGTCAGCCATTTATCATGATAGTGAAGCTATGCAAAAAAGCCAGGAAGATTTAGGACTCAAGCCAGAATCACTGTTTAGCTTTACCTTGTATGCCAATTCCTGACCTGATTTATACTCCCAGCTAAAATTAACATGGATTCATTGAGTGTCAGCAGTATCAGTATTTGGTCCTGTAATAATAACACTCTGGGCCCAGAACAGCAGTCTTCATTTAGTCCTAACAGTGGGAGAGTTTTTGCTCTCAAGGTCTTCTGTTCTCATGTGGGAAAACCGGTAGGAGGCAGAAGAGGGGGAAAAGGATCTGTGGGCTTTCCCTTACTTATAAAGTTTTTTCCTTTATTTGTGTTAGTCTAAATTTGGGGGAATTTTGTTCTTGAGATCTACTCCAGGCCTCTGCTGCCAGCCTCTGGTGCTGTCTCTAGGTCCGTAGTTGATTTCCATGGGGAGTTCTCTGGGTCTCGCTTTTGGGAAAAAAAAAAAACAAACAACATGTTAGAAAACAAAACTATATGTTTTAGCTGAAATGAAACTCTATATGTGNATAGGCAATACCAATCAGAGTGGTGTCTCCAGCAGCAGAGTAGAACTTTGCCCTGAAGGTCCATGTATCTGCCTTTTCCAGAGCCCACTCAGGAAACCGCTCACTTGTTATGAGATTGATGCTGTCTCTGTGACTAGTAGCCATGCCAAATCCCAAGTTACCTAGGTGAATTCCAAGGAGGAAACAAGATCCACAGGGATGACAGCTGCTTCTAGAGCAGTGGATCAGGCAAGCTGACACACGAGGTGAGATGACTGGAATTGAGGAGAGATGAGTTGCTGTTCCTGCTGCTGTTTTTAACCCCTTCTTAATTTCCTGCAGTGTTTTTGTAAAACATGAGATCCCTCCACCCTCAGCAGTTATGGCCTGGTGCTCCTTAGGGGACAGAGACCAACTTCTCTGAAAGGAGACGGAGGAGCAGAAACTACAGTCTCCACGCTGGCTGGACTAACATCATAAAGTGTCTCCTTTGCTTAAAACACAAATCTGTGGCTTTGCAGATTTTGGGTGCTCTTTGCAATCTTGGCTGGTGGGCACTATGGGAGCATTTCTGTCTGTGAAAGGTAACTAGAGAGTAATCAGTTCTCCCTTTCAGACAAAACAGGATAGATACCTTAAACTGGTAGTGGAAGTAGTTTGAGCTGCTCTGGCTGATTGCCCTAGGCAGGAGTGGAAATGACTGTGAGATCCCCATAGGATAGGTGGTGTTGAGTTGCTCATAGGGCTCTACTCTGATGGACTTCAAGGACCAGGTCGGCTCATATCATAAGCCTTTGTTCTTCCCCTAACTCCACAGAATCTGCTCATTGCACAGACTGCTGCTTCTCATGGAAAGAATCTATTAAGATTATTTCAGGTTATTTCAGGATGCTACAAATGAGCACAACAGAAGATTACTATATATGTCATTATTGCTGCAATTAATACATGCATCTTATAGCATTGTCCCATTGTTTTTGTTATAATCTTCTGCTTTAATTTGTCTTAATTCTCCAGATCAGGATACCTAGTAGATTTGATCAAGTCAGCTTTTAGACAATCATAAATTCCATGGATGTAGAGACTAGGTGGCTGCCATTGGTGTCCCAGGTATGTACGCACACTGTGCCTCATGTTAGGCACCAGGTTCAGCCTGGTTTCTGTAGAAAAGGTCCTGCTCCTGCACAACTAATCTCAAGGAGAGATTTTAGTTGAGTTCAAAGGAGGGAAGTTTTAAACCCCAGTTCAGAAAGACAGAGGGGAAACCTTTCAACAAGCCCTTATCCCAGGGTTTCAGAATATGTTTTTTAAATTTCTCTGTTTAATCAGGCTGTTGAAAAGTGGCTATAGCATAGGAAGAGGGGCAATGACAAAACTAGGCTTGCGCAGTTAGCCTGTAATACTATCAGTACTTATGGACATAGTTACACAGAAAAGTATCTAAAGTGTTTAACACTCAAAATATTCCCAAGCCAAAGTTGTCTGTGAAAGGCAGTGAAAATAAGTTTTTCAGAAAGGAGTGAGCTGGTTTAACTCTGCCAGGAAAAGACCATTTTCTTTCTGTCCACTTGAACTTCTTCTCAGCTGACAAACCACCATTGTCTTCAATGCAGTGTCACTGATCTATACCAGCTTTTCAGCTAATGGATAGTTCACAGGCCGCTTCTGGTTTTTGTCAAGTGTAGTCAAGATTTGTAAGTATTTTCAGCTCCTTTTTTTTTTTTTTTTTATAACTTTCTCACTTGCTGGCCTATCAAGTCACTGATGTGCTAGCTTAAATGATCTGAGCAGGAGAAGTAAGGGTAGTTTACATCCTATAAATGAAATTAAGGGGGGATTAATGTAAAAGAACTCAAACAGGAAGAAAGATTTCAAGATCAAAAGCCATTTTCTGTATGCTAGCGTGTAACAAGTGACGCCACTCCAGATCCAGGACAGAAACAAAGGCAGTGCTTTCACTGGGTCATCTTTTTCATGGTTATTATTTATTTATTTTTGCTATTCATTTAGCTCAAGGCTGAGCATGGTCTGAGAAAGGAATTTAGGATTTCAGCCATCCTCCCAACATCAGCAAAACAATAAATACTGTTCAGTCTTTTATCCTTTGAACACTCCAAAGATTCTTGTAGTCTGCAGAAGTATTAGACCAAAGGAGCCCAGAGTGGGGCCTTTAATGAATAAGATTTCATTGTGTCTGGTGATTACACAGGTAGATGGTGACAAGGCAGACAGTGTCCAGTTGTAACAGCAGTCTTTGTATTTGGAAGATGATTCTTTCCAAACCATCTGATCTGTTCCATCTGATCCTCCTGTGCTCTTCCTAGACAGGATAGATGAAAACAAAACTGCCTTACCTTCCTTTCTGGCTTCAGCATGGGGGCAAGCATGACACAGAGTGAACTTGGCATTCTGTTTCTATACCAGTGGCTCCTGTTCACCTGTTGTCTCCCCATTCCAGCTCCTGGCATATGGCTCTGCTTTGAAACCATGCAAGCACTATAACAATGTAGTTTTGTTGTTTGTTTTTTTTTAATGTAAAGAAAGAAATATCATCTAAAGTTGTCCTCTCTGAGCTTTCCTATTCAAGCCAAATAGAATGCTAAGTGTTATCTTGATAGGTTTTCCACTGAGGCAGCATTTCAAAGAAATGTGAAAATAAGGAAAAATTTATCAATAAACCACTGTCTCTTTTGCTATTAAAATTGTCAGGAGAGTAAATCAAATGGCCAGCAAAAAAAAAAACAAAACCAAAACAAAAAACAACAACAACAAAAAAACCCCCAACCAGTGTATATAAGAAACTAGAAGAACATCTCTTTTGGCATCTGTAAAAATATCATCTGGTACCACTTAGCTTGGGTAGAGACACATGTGACAAAGCTTATAGAGAAAATGTTAGTATGCAGTTCAACTTGAAACAGAGAGCCTCAGAGAACACTTTTCATATTTTCAAATTGCTTCATATGTGATATGACCAGTGGCAAGAAGGATGAGCATTGTCATCTAGTCAGTATTTACTTGGAGCTTCATAAATACCGCCACAAGTATCCAGTTGATTTTTTAAAATCTAAATATAGGCAGTTACGATTTTTAGACAAAGTGATTAATAAGGACCACATTAAAAAAAACACACAACTAAATTTGCATATTAAATTATGGTGCATGTAAAGAATAATGGGCAAGTGAAAGAGAAGGAAAAATTCTGCCTCTGAGGTGATTGAATGATCCTGCAATCCTGACACCACCTGAAGGGAGATCAAGAGGAGTTTTGGCATAGGAAGGCTGGAAGCAAAGCAAGTTTA
>VWZG01005603.1:55666-85181 GCA_013396735.1 Grallaria varia
ATTCCTAGTAGCCTTCTTTCCTTTTTTTTTTTTTCTGTGAAAGATCAACCTGTCAAACTAAAAGAAAAATAGACTTCCTGTCCATTACATATACAAGCCCTTGAATTATCTTTAGCGGTTGCCTTTTCGCTGAACTGTGAGACAACTTAATTTGAAATTACTCTTTTTGGAAATCCTAAACCCTTGACACATTTCATTAGGCACAAAATTATTACAGTTATCAGTTAATTTGTTTGAAGACTTGGTAAACAGTTGTTACAAAGAGTTTTAGACATATCTAGTAGTTAGCAGAAAAGGGAAGCTGTCTCCAATCCTTAGTTTATTTACTTAGCACTTATTAAGCACCACTTCTGTATCTACCAAAAAAAGAAATATTTTAAGCAAACCGTAAAAGTAGGCTTGACCCTTTCACAGGCACATCATAAATCAATTGTTAAAGCAAGGGTGAAAACTCTAAAAGAGGTCAGAGGTGGAAGAGAGGTCATCTCTGAGAAGGGACAGTGTGAAAATCCATGAGAGGTGGAGCTTAACTGGAGATAAAGGCAGAAAAAAAGTAAATTCCAGCAGTGCGAGGCTCTTACATTATAAAATCCTAACTATCAAAGTGCCAAAGTTATTCACAGATCATTTCTAAGCCTGCAGCTCCAATTGTCAGATCAGTGATGCCAGCTCATCTGCTTAGTGATAGAGGGGCATTTTTTTAAGTGAGGCATTTGCTTTTAGTCATATGCAAAGTCAGAACAATGCTTCTAAGCATTTCTCAAGAATTGTACTGTTTCTTCTACTAGGCTTTGCTTGATCTTGCTGCCATCAAGTCAGCGAGGTTTATCTGAATGACATCATTTCTGTGGGCAAACTTTGATAACCTGGGAGCAAGAATTGTATAAAAATGTTTGATGCTATTCCTTAAGCAAGCAGGGAACTCTGTGTATGTTTGACTTCAGTGGTTTTGTCTTCATATGCTAACTACTAAAGCACCACTGTGTTCAGGACTGAGACTCCAGACAGTCTTGAGGAAACTGTATAGTGACATGAAATGGAAATAACACTCTGAATGCATTTACAATAGCATAAATAAAGCACTACTAAATAAAGCACTAATTTTCCACTTTGTCATCTCTGGGTTTCATCTCATCTTCAGTCAAAAGGCAATAAATGATGCAACTGTAAGATTTTTTCAATCTTTAACCAGACTCAGTTGTTTTGGGGTGTTTTTTGTGCTGGTTTTAACTCAAACTCAGAATTTCAATGAAGAGCTCTATTTAAGCATTTGTTTCGCTCAATGGACTAAAGTTTAAATTCCCAACAATTAAAGTTATTCAGATTTAAATGGGAAGATTTCCTGATTGTTTTGTAACTGCACAATTTATAAGTCATAATGACATTCCTTCACTTTGTCCAGAAAAAAACAAAGGCTGATTTATTTCCTAATAACAAAGGCAAATGGTGAGCCTGTATGAAAATGCTTCCTTATTTTCAATGGGTCAGTGCCAGGCTGTTAGGTATCTTTGAACCCCTCCTCCCATCTACAGCCTTCCCCTGAAGCATAGTGCTCCAAAACATCACCAATCTGTGGAGCACACCACCTATTGAGTTATACTGGACACCCAGATATGGTGCAGCTGATACCTGTGCAGTCTGTTGCAAGATACTTGCTTGATATTCATTGTATCAACATTGTCTGCGCTGGGCTTACTGAAACACAGCAGAGTGCATTCATCTGTCTAATGTATATACCTTCATTGATGCTGCATTGTGATGTAAACAATATCCTGTTTCTTCCTTATAGTAACCTAATTGACAGCCAGCCATTTTGAGTGCTCCAAAGGGCTATTGTTGTGGTGAATGCCGTAACAATAGGATTTCATATAGGTTGGGGCTTAAGAAAAGTACAATGTCCTTTTTCTGACAGAAAACCAGGAATTGTGTACCAGTTGAGAGTGGGATAATGGGTTCATCATGGAATTAAGGCTTTGGCTTTGTTGGGAATCAGCCACTTGATTTTTATAGATACACTTGTTTAAAAACTTGCCTTTGAATTAAATACATATATTGTCTCTGTAGTTGTATTTTTCAAAAACCATGTCTCTTACTCCCCTGAACGATAGACTCAAATGATTAGAAGCTTTAAACCACAGTGCTGTGTGCTAGCAGTTAGTGGTGAATCCTCTGTTGACTTCCACAGGCACCAGAAAGAAACCCAATAAAATCACACCATCTGAAGAACAATTTTGTGATAGTATTGGTAACAGCTCAGCCCAGAAGTGAGTTTTAGGCACAGAGGTTATTTCAAAATGCCCCTTAATTTTAAGTGCTTCCCATTCTTTGCCTCCGCCTGGAGACAGAATCCCTTCCCTTTCCATCTAACAAATTGAGATACTGCCAGTCACAGGCTCTGTTTGAAGATCTGGCTCTTAACCTCTGGGGTTGTGAGAAAAGATTGAAAAAGAAAGCTGAAAAAATCCTGATGTTTGGAAGGATTTCAACTAAATTATCACTGGTTAGAACCCTCTGGTAATGAGAACATTGCAGTGCCTTCTGGTTATTGAACTTGAAGATGTTTCTCTGATGGCCATGCATTTCATCATGACAGAGGAATGAAAAAGATGTGGATGAGAAAATGTCTTCAAAATTTGGAATGACAACAAATCAAAGTGGATAAGGGGCAGTTATTTGTTCTCCTTCAAAAAAGATGCTCCCAGACCCAGCTGATATTGAACAGACATTCAACTCACCTGGTTCCACTAGCCAAATTCTTGAAAGAGCATTTTGAAAGCCTCCCTTCTGCCTGGGAATGTTTGGCTTCCATAATTGAGAGGATTTTCTTGATGGCTGGGTGTTTGCCCCTACAGAAGCCACACTTAAAGGGTGCAGAACATCCAAATCTTCAGCTGAAATCAGTGGGTTTGACTCTCTCTCAAGTAAGATTACCTTTTCACTTCTCATCAGTTAAAATCATTTAGGCTGAGATTCTGAAAACTGCTGAAGTTGCTTATGCATGCTTTTCTTACTGAAGAAGAATAAGTTCCGTGTTTTCAGGCAGGAATTCAATGACACACATAGATGCAGTCTCTAACATGCAGTGGGATGACAGCGTAATCCAATACACATAGACTCTGGCAGCAGCAAAAACCTACAACTCCTGTTGTGCCAGGTTCCAACAGATGTAGAAAATATGTGAAGTTTGTACCTTCAAGTGCAGGGAAATAAATCAAGCCCAGATATTAGGATGTCTCTCTCTCCAATGTATGTGTTCAGGTACATTCATGTGGTCAAAATTTATCTTTACACAGATTATTTCAATAGGTTGAATAAGTTTTTAGAGGTGTGGAAGAATGAAGTTTGCAACATTTTCCTGCTTGTGAGTTCACATGTGCAAACAACACCTTCCTCTCACGCCCTCTTTCCTGGGATTCCTGAAATACACTCAAACAGCTTTGCAGAAATGTTTAGCCATCTCAGTGGCAGTTGAACTGTTGTGATGACAGCAGCTGCTAGGTGAAGGATAAAGAAACTTTTTTTGGCACCATTGCCAAGTGCATTAGAACAAGCTATTTGCAGATGTTGAAACTTGATTTGCGTGGAAGAATAATTTCCTTTTTTTATTATTACCAGGGATGGGCAGGTTCACATTTCCTAGATGGGCTCAGACCCAGTACATTTGAAAAGTCACTAAATATTCACATATTACTTATTTTGAGTCATTGGGAAAGGAGCAATACCAGCCCATTTTTGCCAGAAAAAAAGACAAAGTCTCTAGTGGAAAGATATAATCCAGGGCGGAGGACTCATTCAATGCAACAGAAAATAATGGATAAACCCAGGCCATAGCATATCAATCTCCTAAATATCGTATATCAAATATATAGTTATCCATTTCAGCACAAAAGGATTTTCAGTAGAGAAAGGATTCCAAGCCCACACCCCCGCCTCAAAAATGGGGAGGGAAGAGGAGAGGAGGAGAGGGGAGGGGAGAAGGTGTCAGAAATTTAAACAGATCCTGCAATCACACTTTACCATAGACTTACAACTTTTGCATAGCTTGCATGGAAAAGATAAAAACTGCTGCCATCACCTCAGTGTCTGCACAGCCTTACTGAACATATGTGTAGCTGTGCCATTGTGTCCTTGCAGTCCCCCTTGGGGGGAGATGAGGCCCTTACAATGTCTAGCTCTTTGCCTTATGATTTGAAATCTGTGTAATGGTTTAAAAAGCATCTAAAAATTGCAAAATGAAAAGAGAGAGTAGTTCTGAAGCAGTCAATAGTCTGTGCCAGCCTCTGATTTTTGAACATCGTTATATTTTACCAACATGGAAAGTTACTCTCCAGAGGTTAACAAAGTCTGTAACAGGAGAGCATTGCAGGAGATTTGCTTGCTGGGGATGGAAAAATATTAGTGTTGGTGAGTCTGAACTGTAAATGATAGCAGGCCCACATGTGTGGGTGGCACCAGGACCAGCAGGCTTAATTTGCAGCTTCTTATGCCCAAACATAAGAGCACGCCCATAATGGAAGTCAAATTTTCAAGCCAAAGGAATAGTTTAAAGGGGTGAAAGTAAGGCATAGACTCAGTCATGCTTTAGTCATTAGCTTTTAACTTGAAAGTCAGCTTTAGAGGAAAGTGGTCTGAAGAAGAAGCTCTCTTAGCAGGAAAAGGTTGAAAATGGAGCTTGACGTTTATAGAACAGCCTCTGAGAGTGCAGAAACTCACCCTCAGACATACCACAGGTTTCCACTTTTCTGTCGAGCAAAGTGCAACATGAGGAGCACGCGTTTTACAGTTCTAAGCATATTTAATACAATGTTTTTACAACAGCTGTTGCTTTCACAGAACTTTAACCCCACTGTGTAAATGCATCACAGGGAAAATACTCTGTTGTCTTGGAGACAGCCTTTGCTCGCTAGCCCTTTTCCACCGAGCTGGTGTCAGCTTTCAGCTCCGGCTGCATTCCAGGCAGGCAGGCACATCCCGGCCTCTCTCCTCTGTCTTCATTATTGGCCTCGCTGAAGGACAGAGGGCTCAGGAATCCGGGGCAATTATTGGAGCTTGGTACCTTGGTTTCCACGCACACATCTGATGAACAAACGGAAAAAAATAAGTCCAAAATAGGGAAGGGAGTGGAGGGTGGGAGTCTGAAAAATATTTTTTGACATTCAATCTTTTTTCTTTCTTTTTTTTTTTTTTTTCCCCCTTTCAGTTATTTTTTGTTAATTGTTTATCAGGCATGGTTCAGAGCCAGGTGTCTTTTTCCTGTTAAAATTAAACCAATTTATTGTCTTAGTTGAGAAGTGTAATGTTACAGCTGACACTTGGAAGACCATTGGAGGTATCATGTGACAAATGCCTCCCATTAAAGGACTCAGGAAACTTCTCTTGTCTTTGAGAAAGGTGATACTGGCTAGTGACTTGACCCCTCCAGCTCTCCAGCATATGCACTCATTGCTACAGGTAGTACAGAGCAAACACTGCCCTCATCGTATGTTTGTGGACACAGCCCAAAAATGTGTTCTATAGCTCTGTCTTCAAAGTTGGACATATGAAAAAGAAATAATTGGAAACTTTTCTTAAACCCCAGAATATTTGTTTTCATTTCTGTGTTAGACACATGAATGTGCTGGAAGTGGCTGTGCTCCATGCATGAATAAAAATAATAAAAAATGATGCTATGAACTTCAAATATAGCCACCAAGCATCAAAGAGATTTTTCAAAATTGTGTAGCTGGACCTAATCCTGCAAAGCACTGAATGCCCATAAATGAGTGAGTGTTGGAAGGACTCGAGTCTTCCAAGAAAACAGTAAAAATCTTAAAGAACTAAGGCCCAAAATCTAACAAACTCTCTGAAAACAGCAAGGTGTAGCCATATCTTTGGCTACCTTATAGTCGGCACTGCTTTCCTTCATGTGTAAACACTGCTTTGGTTATCAGGTAATGTAGAGCTAATGCAAATCTGAAAAGTAGTTATTGTTTGTCTCTGGACACCCTCACTAATGCTCAAATCCAGAACACATTCCTATCCAGGACAACATTTAATTGCAATCTTTAATGGAAACACGCATTTCAGATCTCTTGGTTTAAAAGACAATTCCAAGGCATATGCTTAACATTAGGATTGTCCTTTCCTGAACCAGAGCCCAGAAACTTAGCGGAATATTTTTCCAAAAGGTTTAAAAAGTAAATATTCCCTGTGTCAGAACACTTGCGTGGGCAAAGATCTGAGACAACCATTTGTAACTTTAACAATGCTTGACTAGAGTAAAAGAAATAAGGTCCAGCATACTGTCTTCTTTGAAACAGAACACTCCTCAACAGAAATAAAAGTTTTGGCTGCTAAACAAAATTATGATGGACCTGCAAATAAGCTCATTGCAGGTAAAGGAAAGTTTTAGTGTTACATAGCATTAAAACAAAGTAGAGCTCATAGAAGATCATTGTAGGAAACTCCTTCCTGGATTAGGTTGCTTTTTAATCTTGTGTTTTGACTTCAGCATTGCACATCGCATTGGTTTATACCTCTGGATGCTTACAAAATGTTGGGCACAAAATGGGGAAAGAGGGAAGATGCCTTCAGGACAGGTCTATCTTTACTGGCACAGACTGCAGCAATGTCTTGCTCTCATGGACAAGGGGCCCGAGAGGCAGTTTAGCCAGCCCTACACAACCAAAGAATGTGCCACACTTACAGTATTACTTTTCCAACATTTCCTTGCCCCAGAGTCATGAGGAATGGCCCTTCAGAAGGAGACGCACATGACCCAGCAGTGCCAAAGCCTACTCTGCTGGCAGCTGAGGGTCACAGCACTGCAGTGAGACTGAGAAAAGCCAACGAACTGTCGCATGCAATTCTGTCTTCAAGGGACTTCCCTGCCTGGGCTGGGCAACCAGAGCAGCAAGTACAACTGTAAATGCAGTAGTGAAAGGCTTCACAGTTCCCAGAGGTTTGTCTGAACTGGGCTTACTCATCCCTTTGCTCCAGTCCCAAGGAAGGGTTTGAGCACCCTCAGTGGGGTACGTTACTTCTGTCAGTCTCTGGTGATTTTGTCCTAAAGGCACACCAACAAATAAAGGAAAATAAGATCGTAGACTTCTATCTTCCTTTACTTTCTCTGCTTCTTCTTATTCTGCTGACACCAACAGGGAAGAATAAAGAACACTGATCACCATGCTTTCCCTGATGCATCTGGAGTCACAGTGTAAGCCTCCAAAAGATGGGGTGAGCAGAAGGTGTTTGCCAAGAATGGCAGCAGTTTCTTAGCATAGAAATTAAGCTAAGAGAATGGAGACATAGACACAAGGCAATCGTACCCAGAGTGAAGTGAGCAGAACTGACCTCTTGCAAGATGTGTGCAGTCTAAAACAACATGCCATATTCTACAAGTGTTACACACCTACCCTAGATACAGGGGTTCATTAGGAGATGGCACTGAAAAATGCTGTCAGGCTAAAACACACCAAGATCACTCTGATCTGACTTAGCAAGAGAATTAGCGCATATGACATTTATGTGTATTGCTTTACTTTAAGGGAGAAGATATTTCTGACCTCAGAATCATAGACATATTTAAACTGTGCCTCCTCTGCCCTGGAAAGTACAAAAACTTTCTCAGTTTGTGCTGCCAGCTGCATTGTTTTTTTTATTTCTGCACATTCAAAAGTGTGCCTAAAAGATACACACTGAATAGGTAGGAGGTTGCAAAAGCAGCTGCAAAAATCAATGTTACACTTCAACTGCTTCCAGTGAATACTAAGCAGAGGTGAGCATTTAGAATACATAGTACCTAATCACATCCATTTTGTTTTTGTAAAAGGGTGATCCTTATCTGGGTTCAAATGAAAACATGCATGTGAAAGGTTTGCATCCAATCACAGATTATACAGTCTGACATATTTCTAGTCAATATGAAGCAACCCAGCTGGAACTCTGAGGCTCTGAATGTTCCCAAATAAGCAGGGAGCCAGAATTATTAATAAATGCGTTAGCAATAGGCTTGGCTCAGTTCAAGGTATTATATTTCAAAATGGGCTCAGGAATTTTTTTCTGGTTTAAAACTGACTGAAGTGAGATGCTTGTGATTTATGTAATGCTAACCGTGACATACAACATAGTTTATAGATTGCACTCCTTCATTTGCATGTACTTAGAAGCAAAAATGTCCCATTATTTTCAAGTAGGAAATCCTTCAATGTCAGAGTTACATTCTTGGAATTTCGTCTTGGCCTTTCAGTGTGTTTAGCTGGTATTTTATATGTATTTGTGATCGCTGATACCTCCACTTTCTTATCCTTCATATCTGCTGTCGCTTTCATTTTTTGGTGCAGTTTCAGACTCCTAATAGTCCATTATTAAAACAAGATGGTTTAATTCTCTTGGAAACAGAGCGTTTAAACCTATATTGTCAGTCAACAATTTTTCTTTAGTTCTTTCTCGCGGGAATCCAGAAATAAAAATGGGTGTGATGGTTCTTTATAGGAAATCACTGGTAAACAACATAGAATCAGGTTTTTCTGTCCTCTAGCAAAAATCAAACTAGTAAGATAAAAAATTTCGAACCCTAGCACATGCTGAAGCATTTACTGAAGAAAGAAAACAATGTTTAACACATTAAAGTGAAAGCAAAGCTATGCTATTTTTGTGGTAATATTTATGGGCGAGGTAGGACAAAAACCCTGATTTTTAAAATGAAAGTATGCATCAAAACTTTTCTAGCCAAATGGCTAGGTCTAAGCAACAAAAGAGAAACTATAGCAGCCTGTGTGTCCAACTGTAAGATCTCAAAGTCTCCTAAACAACAGAGCAGAGCACTGTGAAAGAAGCCAGGTAACAGATGCCTCATTGCATCCTCAACACCCTGGCCAGGCTCCAACTCTGGAGTATGTCTGTGAGTGCAGTCACCTTTGCCGGTTCTTCACCTTTGAAGCAAGTACTTTGTGCTTCCACACCTCACACAGGAGTGCGTGCTTCCTCTCTTCCCTTTCCCAGTAGGGTTGGGGGACCTCCCAGTCTGCCCACCACCTCAGCACTGGCCTCAAGTTCTTCAACACACTCTTGGTTTCTGTTGCCTGCAAAAGGGGATTGAAGAGGAGAGAGTGGCAGTGACTATCTCTCCCAGCAGCACCAAGGTTAAGGAAAAAAAAAGAACTTTCTGGCACATGAAAAATTATCATTAGATAAGATAAAGTGCTATAAGATATAATCCAGTAAAAAGCTTTCTGTTCTGAAATCCATGAAATATTGAAAGATAAATAAATTAATTTTCTGTGGAGAAATCACCTGCAGAAGTGAAGGATCACCAGTTCCAATTTGATGCGCCACTTCTGTATTTGTTGGACTTAATCATCTCAGAGGTCTTTTCCAACTTTATGATTCTGAGATTCTGTGAGATTCTGTGATTTATTAGACCAGTTGGTGTAATTCTTGTGCCCTGTCGCCTGCTAATGGTGACAAATTTATCAGCTGTCCAAAATATTTGGCAAACAGGTGGGATTCAGAATGAGGTCATTCACACCTGCAGGTTTCTAAAGATACTATTACTGATGTTGGTCAGTCTAAGGAGCACAAATGTGAAGGCCAAATGAGTGTTACATGGGTTTTTTAACAAGAATTTTGCTTGACCTGAGCAAAAGGAAAAATCAGATAAGTAGAATCTGAAACAGAATTCATGAAATAAAGCAAAGCACTTTCTTATATGTTTTCTTACTTTTTAGTAACATAAAATATAAAAATGCCATGTATTACCATTTAAAATTATTTAAAGAACATCAAGTGAAATATTTGACACACAAACAGTCTCTCCTTTCAAGTGAATTAAATGCAGGTAGAATAGTTTTGAGAAACACGAATTATTTTTTTTTCAGCTAAAGGACCATTAAAACCAGTATATCCACACTGGATAAATTATTAATTATCCACCAAGGGCCCAGTCAGTAACAAAGACTCAAGGTGTGCACTTGTTAGAGCCAGTGGGATCCTTGCCAGAGCCAAGATTGGAAAGCTGTTCCCTCAGGGGAGTGTAGGATTGTAACAACGGGGCTGTACTGAAAGACCTTCTTGAAGGAAGAAAAACTAAAACAACCATGTGAAAGCTTTCAGGTACTTCCCGCAATTAGATACAAATTCAGTGTCTTTTTCAAAAGCAAAGAAATAACTACCTTAATTGTTTCATTTGAAATGCTGAATGAAGTCCGCAACATTATGTTTTTCACCAAGCTTTCTGGGTGTGCTGAGAGTGTGCAATACCTACTTGGCAAGTCTGGCTGGAACTACACCTAAACCACTACCATGTCACTTGCTAACCACAAGTGGAAAGAGAAGCTTCCACAGAAACAGCACTCCACAGTTCAGGCACATCCAGACTAGCCATAGGTACCTGGCAATGCCATTTATTCTGCCTGTATCTCCACCTCATCCTTTCCTGCTGTTACAACACACTGTATGGTTTTCAGTCTTTGGAGGAGGTTGAAGTCTACCAGAGGTGATAGCTCTAGTGAAATCACTGCCCTCAAACACCTGTTCTACAAATAACAAGTGTGCCTGGTTTCCCTTCTGGAACCACCTGATCTGTGACGTGAACTTCTATACAGGTACAAAGTTGTTTTGAGAAACAATTTGCATTGAAGTACATGAAATTCATGTTAAATAGGTGTGTTTTTTTTTTTTTTTATTTAACATATGCATTGCATACTAAACTGTCCTAGTTATAGTGGCTGGGACCAGTTTATCACTGTGGGAATGTAACTGGAACTGTGTATTCCATACCCTCTCTGCCATTTATCATGAACTGTTAACGATGCATTGTTTGCAGCAGCTGCCCAGGACACACCTGACACCTCAGGCTATGAACTGGGTGCATGGGAAAAAACAGAGATAAGAAGGTTCCCTGTCTTCACACCAATGATTCAGGTGTGATAACTCCCCTCCAGGAGTCATTAACACCTTCACACCCAACCTGAGGGGTCATGTCTGCTAATGGGCCATCAAGTAGACCAAAAATATCCTGTGACTCACTGAGTAAACTGCCCATTGTGAAAACCCTCACCCTGGGAGAGGTACTGGGTGTTCCTATCTGAACCGAAGCATATTTAAGCTTGAGGTTTTGGGACTTGAGGTGCTTACTCTCTCGTCAGACTGAGAGGAGGACCAGAACCTCAACAGGACTGCAACTACCACTCTTGACCAGACTGCGACCACCAACCTTCTGGAAGGAAAACAGGTTTTCCTTTTTTTTTTCTTTTTGCTTTGGACTCAGGGGGACCACGTGGTGCTCAGCACAGGGGCTGGTGAGCTGTTTGTGCCCCAGGGGGCTGGGTTGTACAACTGGGTTTTGAGGGCTGAAACCAATTTTCCTTTGTATCAGTGTATCCATTGTAATCTTTTTATTAAATTGTAGTTCTGACTTCTAAACTCTTTTGAGTTGGATTCATTTCTCCTGCCGGTTTACTTTTAAACCAGCACACAAACATATACTGATGAATGATTTCTGATTCTGTCAGTGTCTGTCACTAGAATTATACTGCAATGAAATCAGAGCAGTGAGGAGGTCATCAGCCTCGTGAAATGATGTGCAACTCATCAGTTCTTGTTATTCTCATTAGTTCTCAGTTACAGCAGCATGAACTGCTGGCCCACAGAAGGAGCTGCTGCTCTAGTTCCACTAGGTAATATTAGTGTTTTGGTTTAGGTGAACGAGCATTTTTAAGGAAGTCTCCCAATCAGTCTGGCTTAGTACGTGGAGTTTCAGATCACTAACTGGTCTCGGGGCATACAAATGACATTCCCTTATGGTTAAACTAAACCAGGGGGGATAACTTAGCAGCACATGGACCGTATTCCCACTGCTAATGCACATTTAGCATAAACCAGATCAGAGCTAGTCTGAAACAAATCTCCTGAAACACATCTGTTGTGAATGTTGTCTCTAGATTACTGCTCCTATTGTACTCCAGAAGTTGTTTACTTATTAGGTACACAGATGTCCAGGTCACTGGCAGACATTAGATTATTACCTACTGAATGTGTGATTTTTCTGCACTTTTGTCCATCATAGAGTCAGAGTTCACAGCAAAGATGATTGTAATTACTCTAGATATGACTATACTTAAAGACCCTGTATTGTTTCTAGGAAGGTTCTCAAATTGTTTCCTTTGTCATGACAGGTATGATCAGCTCCTACCATCTCAATTTTTCTCTGTGTGGCTTTACTTATTATTTTGGTTCTGAATTCATTTACAGACTGCATTCAATAGCAGCTTAAAGATAGTGATCAGACAATAAAAGCAAGGATAAACAGTTGAACCTGCCATTGGATTTATAACAAATAGGAAAACACTGTATAGAAAATTCCTCCTCCTCTTTCCTTCAGACAATCATTTCCCAACTATCCCAGGACTGCTGGTAGAACTTTTCTGTTGTGTTGGCTTAGGCAAAATGTGCCCAAACAACCAATTAGCAACTTTTCCCTCCTGGGGACCAAAATGTTATTCTTTTAACAAAGGTTTTGTTAGATTGGTCCTACCTTCTCTGGTAGCAGAAGGGAGCTGATTGGATATGTATCTCCTGAAAAGCACAGCAAAGAGGCCATCTGCCATTCCATGGCTTGAAAGTATAAAATGTTTTCCTAAGCTAGCACTTGTTTTTTGTTAAGACATGCTGATGTCTTATAAAATGTTGTATTTAGTCTATGACTTAAAAACATGGAGCCTTGACTTTTAAATTAGTAGCTTGTAATTACAGCCCTATTTTTAGCCACACATGACAGTATTAAAGAGATACTATTGGGTATTCTGACTTTGTTAACAGTTCTAAACTCTGCCTTTGATGCTGTGTGGTGATATAAAAACTATACAAAAACTTGAAATGCACATAGATTGATGTGTATATTGCTCAAAGTGCTCACATCTTTTGCAGATAAAGGTTGTCTAATGTGCTGCAGTCACCACTGCTTCAGTATAAGTAGGATGCACTGTGTTAAAAAGAGGTGGTATTTTTAGTCAGTAGTTTATGTTCAATGTTTAATTTCAGCAGCTTAGTTTTGTGGAGATTGATATTTTCATCAGATAGTTGCAAATATTTTAGTGCAAAACAATGCTTTCACAATAAAGAAAATAGGCAGCTACTGAACCTTCTTTTCATCACCAAAACAAACAAGTAAACAGAGCTTTACAATAAGAAAATTTTTACAACTATGGAGTGATCTGGAATAAAATGGGAGACACAGAGTGGTTAGGCCTGTAATTTCATATATTTTCTTACTTTATACTTAATGTTGTTTGAAATATAATACTGTGTAGGCTTAATTTACAGCTAGAACTAGAAATGTACTCACATGCTACTGTTCTTTATGTACGGCTTTTGGCCTTGGCAAAAGCATCTGTTTCACATGGCAGAAAATTGGAATGAAATTGACTTGGTTTAAATTAGTTCATTATGTGCTAAGTAGTGGTTTGGAGCTGTGGGTGTCACTGGAATGTTTTCCTTGTCTATAGAAAACTAGGAAATTACCTAAAGTAAAGGTGGAAAATATTAACTAAAGCAAACAACACTTGAAAAGGATGGCTGGAGGTGTCGGGTCTTCACTACATGAATCATGTCAGATTATTAGCGCTCTTTCCTGAAGTGCACCTGTAATGGAGGGGGTTTGATGAGAAATAGATTTTAAAAATATATGAATGACAAATTAGAATATGAGTCATGTTTCATGTAACCACAACATTTGAAAAACACTGTAAGCTCCACAGCTTACAGTGAAGCCTACTGATTTCTTGGGACTCATGAATAAAGTGAAAAGAACATTTGTTAAGGAAATATTTGTCGTAATCAACATTTCAGTAATTCTGCAAAAAGTGTTTTACTGTTCTATAGGATATATGGCTTTAAATGAAAATCTACTTTTACAAAAAGTGCAATTCCATGGTTTGAATGGGAGTTCAGGGTTTTTTTGATAGTTTGCTTTCATACCACACTGGCTAGGAATCAGTGGAGAAATGGTGACTGTGGCTCTTCCCAGGAGGCTGGGAAATCTGTTTATGAGTGATCTCACAGCATGAACACCAAGTCTCTGATCTCTGACCACTAACGGGTCATCCATCAGGACATTGCCAGACACTGAAAACTCACCCTGAGCAAGTGAGCCAGCTGGCCAGCTATCTGAGAGATGTGCTGAAAAACATGTGTTGTCTCATTGCTGAAGGGAAAAAACCCAAACCCTAGCTCAAAGATTGTGGCATTTATTTTTCTTTTCTAATTTTCACCTTAAAACATTTCAGTCTGAGACAATAAATGCTATCCACAGAAAACATGGCTACTGAGTAGTGACCCTTTGTCTAGGCCACTGTTTCTCTTCAGAAGAGACTACAAACTAATTACTTGTTTGCTTTTGGGCTACCATGATGCAGAACAAAGGCAGTTACCACTTTCTTCTCCCTCTCAAATCTCTTTATCACACACAAGCACTCAACATAAGCCACAATTTATTTGTGCCCTTCCACACACCAGCCATGACTCTCAGCAGCCCTCTGTTCCCCCTCTTTTAACACTGTCTCTGATGACTAATTTTCTGCAGCCAAAGCCCTCAAGGCTCTGGATACATCTTTGCTCTCTCCTCTAGTTTAGTTGAGTAAACCCTCTTGGCTGTCCCAAAAAATCCAAAAATATGTTGGTCATCAACAGGAAGGATCCTGATGGCAGAATATGTTGTTTTGCCACCTAATAAAACCTCGTATGCTGTGGGCAGATCCCGTCTCTGGAGCCTGAGAGGGTTGTAACGTAGTGGGAAAACACACAGAAGAGGGAAAGCAAAATGCTTTGACTGGCAGAGAATAGCCTTAGCAGAAGGGTGTGGATGGACTGTGGCTCTAGAGCAGAAAGAATAAAGCTGATGGTTGATATGACACATCTGCAAAATCATCAAAATAATTGGGTTATGAGGATCCTTTTTGGTAAAGCTCACAATGCTAGAGAGGACTCCATGAACTTCATAGGTCACCTTAAGCCAGGTGAAAAGGTATTCATTTGCAGTGCGCACAGTGAACCTCTGGAACCTGCTGCCAGAGGAGGATGAGAAGGCAGGCACTACCAGCAAGGCCTCAAGCAAAGCATTAGAGAAATCTGTGTGCAGTATCTATAACCTATATATGGGCACTAAGAAGAAGAGGCAGGGATACAGTCTGTCTCACCCCTTGGTGATACTGAGGAATAAGAAGAGGAATGGGTCCAAAGTGTTCAGGTTCACATGCTGTCCTCCAAAATAACACCTTCCCATATGGCAAGACGGCTTGAAAAGTGTCCTGAAGCTGCAGACAGGTTGCTAATATTTAGCAGGATCCTTGAAATGTTTCATCTGTAACGCAGACCGCAACGCAGACAAATACCAGAGGCTAGATCTTTCTAGGGTATAGATGGAAGTAATTCCTCTTCCTGGTCCAAATTGTGATGAGTATTCTTGTTAGCCAGTGTCTCTGGAGGAGAACTGCTGGTTTGCTTCTCTTGAGGCATGGCTTTGGTCATATTATAGATGTACCATTGGTGCTAATACAGTGTCACCATTGTCATTGTACCGCTACATATCTCCTGATAGTGAAACAGGTTGAATTCAACTATTGACAGGTTGTGAATAGACTGCTGGCTTCTGAGGATTGAAGACAGCACTCACAGGCCAAATGCGGGTGGAGCAGCTATCAGGTTAGATCAGCTAACTGAGACATCTGCACAGAATAAAGGACTGGGCAATCACCAACCACATGAAGTTCAACAAAGGGAAGTTCCAGATTCTGCACCTGGGATGGGGCAACCCTGGATGTACGTACGGGCTGGGGAATGAGATGCTGGAAAGCAGGGCCATGGAAAGGATCCTGGGGGTCCTGGTTGATGGCCAGTTGAATGTGAGTCAGCAGTGCCCTGGCAGCCAGGAGGGCCAACCATGTCCTGGGGGGCATCAGGCACAGCATCGCCAACCGGGCGAGGGAGGGGATTGTCCCGCTCTGCTCTGCACTGGAGCAGCCTCATCTTGAATATTGTGGGCAGTCTGGGGCACTGCAATAAGGAAAGATACCCAGCTCTTAGAGAGCATCCAAAGGAGGTCAGTGAAGATGGTGAAAGGCCTTGAGAGGTAGCTGTATGAGGAGCAGCTGAGGGCACTTGGTTTGTTCAGCCTGGAGAAAAAGGGACTGAAGTGAGACCTCGTTGCAGTTACAACTTTCTGGTGAGGGGACGAGGAGGGGCAGGCACTGATCTTTTCTCTGTGGTGACCAGTGACAGGACCCAAGGAACAGCCTGAAGTTGGGTCAGGGGAGACTTGAATTGGAGANTGCAATAAGGAAAGATACCCAGCTCTTAGAGAGCATCCAAAGGAGGTCAGTGAAGATGGTGAAAGGCCTTGAGAGGTAGCTGTATGAGGAGCAGCTGAGGGCACTTGGTTTGTTCAGCCTGGAGAAAAAGGGACTGAAGTGAGACCTCGTTGCAGTTACAACTTTCTGGTGAGGGGACGAGGAGGGGCAGGCACTGATCTTTTCTCTGTGGTGACCAGTGACAGGACCCAAGGAACAGCCTGAAGTTGGGTCAGGGGAGACTTGAATTGGAGATTAGAAAAAAGGTTCTTCACTCAGAGGGTGGTTGGGCACTGGCACAGGCTCCCCAGGGAAGTGATCACAGCACCAAGCCTGAAGGAGTTCAAGAAGCATTTGGATGATACTCTTTGGCACATGGTGTGACTCTTGGGCATGGTCCTGTGCAGTGCTAAGGGTTGGACTTGATGATCCTTGTGGGTCCCTTACATTTCAACATATTCTATGATTCTGTGATTTTGGCTTAAATAACTGTACAATGGGGGAGATGTAACCATGTCAATCATTGCGCCTCATCACTCAGGGCTTTGCATAAATCCTCAGTTTGGTTATTCTGATGGTAATAATGCAAAAATATGTGTAAACAAATGAAAAAAAAAGTAATTTGTATTGCTTTGTTTCCTTTTGCTCACATGCAGTCTCCGGTGCCATACAGAAGAAGGCATCCAGTCCCTTAGGCCTGAATCCCCAGCATTTAGTTTAGTAGCTCAGTTTGTTTCTTGTATCAGGAGTGAATGTGAACATGATTCATTCTGCATTTAAGGAAAGTGGACAAAGAAGGGGGACACAGAAACACTGCTGATATGCATCCTACTGATGACTGGCAGTATCCTGGACTCAGAGACAGCAGTCCCTGACTGTGACATCAGGAAAATAAATCTGCTGTTTCTCTGCGAAAAACTGGATCCTGCCCTCTTCCCTACATGACCTGGGAGGCGTGTATTGAACAGTGGCTGCATCAGGTTGAAAAAAACAAACTCAGGGCAAATGAAGGGACCTCCACACAAAATGCAACTGCAAGTTTATACACATTGGGGACATAATGATATTCAAAATAAACACATGAACTGCATAACATCTGCAGGAACTGAACTAAGTAACTACCTTCCAATACTTTTTCTCACAACAGCAGAGATGAGGCAGTTTGTAAGAATACAGAAGTTGGTGGAATTATTTCAACCCCAAAACACCAAACTGAGCCACAGTGTTACAGAACAGAGAAATGCTGACGAGCCACATCTCTTGAGAATTAAAATAAAAGATTAGCATTAACCCAAACAAGGGAGTAAGAAGCTATTTTTAGGATTTGTGTATATTTTGGCAATGAGTGCTGTTCCCTCTTTTAAAGCAGGAGGCTGTACTTTCATTTGATGTTATACCCTGCAGCAAAGATGAGAATACCTTCATTTCCTGTTCGATGAGCAAAGGCAGAAAATAAAAGTTGGCGTCTGGGCACTGAATTGTGTTATTCTGAGTACAAAGATTTGTCAAAGAACACGGAATAAGCACTCTTCAGCTTCATGGCTTTCTTCCCTACTAACAGCTGGTCAGTCACAGGTGCTGTCAAAAACCCCACCAACCTACTGAAATGTACTGGGGAGGGCTTTGTTATTTTATCACCACATTCACAGAGTTCCTAATTTGTTCTGGTTTGAAGTGATCCTTGTGAATACAGTGAAAATAGAAGAGGTCCAGAAGGAATCTCAATAAACACAGAACTCATTTGCAAATACAACAGCTAAGGAAACAATCATGCAGTATCTATACACAAAGCACACTGTCTGGGGTGAAATTTGATAGTAGTTTCACTTTGTCTCCATGCTATCCCTCTGGAAATACAGTTATAGCATCTCTGTCCTCTTGTACATGCCAGAGGAGCAGGTAGAGAGCTGAAGAAAATGCCTTTTAAGAGGGTGTGGGAGAGTGCCCAGGAACTCAAGGAAGCCAAAGGAGAAATAGTCAAGCAGTCATTACTCCTGGGAGACATCCAATAACCTTTGTGACACTGGGGAATGACTCCAGTAGGAGACTGAAAATCATATTTGGAGGTGATGTACTATTCCTATATCAGTAAAGAACATCAGACTATACTCACAAATTATATCAGACAGCATCATTTTTGGGGCTGGACCACATTCACAGGCAGGGGGAAGAAGAGATTTCCATTATTTCATCACGGTGTTAGACAACATACTGGGGAGATCGTTTTCCATTACTTTTGCCTTTGTAACCTAAGCGACATTTGCTGTGCTAGGAAGCTAATAATTTGAAGGCTCAGTTTTCATCAGTTTGAAGTTTGAAAGACCATAGTTTTTTTGTAGGGTAGAGGGCAGTGATGGAGGTTCTCAAGCAAAAAAGTATATTGCGAAGTAAACAGCTAAAATTACTGAAAACAGCATTGATTCTGGTATCCCTGAGAAATTTGCTCTTACCCCATATCCCGTTTCAGGATTGCGCACCGTCCTTCTTCGGTGTTGGTACAAACTTCTGTGGACATAGTAGGTCACTGGTGCAAAGAAAATCCTTTTGAAGAAAAACTTACTTTTTCCAGCAGTATCTATGTTTCCAGATGGTTTTAGCTGACTACCAGTGTAAAACAAGCTATTCCTATTAGCTAGCTCTTAAAGCAGAAATATCTTTTCTTAAACACAGATACTGTGTGAGACACTGCACTGGGAAAAAACCTGAAGTTATTTTTCTACAGTGATGAAATTTTCATCTGTTTACTGAATAAAACTTGTGACATTCTGTTTCAGATGGTATTCCACTCCGTTGTTTGATTGGGTTTTTTTTTCTAATAGCATTAATAGCCCCCAGTTTTGCCATTTGACATTTTTGCCTGTGCTCTTTTTTGCATTTTCAGACCTCTGTTCATCTAAGGCTTTTGGCAGCTGTCTGTGCTTTATTTTTTGTTTCATTTTCCTTAGTAAAAGATGCAACAAGTAGTGGTTTCTGGAGTTACATTTTTCCAAATGGGTTCCAGCCTCTCTTGACTTACCAGATTCAAGGAAGGAATGAGAGATTAGTGCAAAGTCAGGGCAGGGAGATGAAAATAATGTAGCCTTAGGAGTCCTAAGGCTTTGTTCCAGGTCTGTGTAGTAAGACAGACAGTGTGAAGTGGACGATGAAATTCCATCTAGAGGTCTGAGTGATAAACAACTTTGATGTATCTCCCAAGGTGTAGTATACTCTCAAAGCCTTTAAGGAGAACAAGAGCCATATATTACTTGGCTGCCTATCTCCTATTTTCTGGGTGGCAGTGGATAAGATCTTGCTGACAGCTGTGAGAATTATTGAATTCAACCTTAGGCAGAAGATTGCAATGATATAGATAATCTGGTCCCTAAGGTAAGCTTGGTGGCCTCAGCTAATTCAATTTATGGACTGCTTTCCTTATTGAAGAAGTCCTAGGAGAAACTTGCCTTCACCAGCAGCTTGATCCACAAATGGTTCTAAGTTTTTCCAGCTATGATTAATTTCATGTAAAGTTGTGTGTGCTTGCACCTCTAAATCTCAAGCCTTGCATATGATGCATGAAGAATCTGCCACATTCAGTTTCTCATTATCCAGGGGCATAAAAGTGATTGAAGGAGGGGAGAAAAAACTACAAACACAAACTTCATAAACATTCGTTGAAGTCCATCATCAGTGTCTAAGCAGCATGATAGCATAACAATATGTCAGTTGTCACTTCGTAGCATGCAAGTTTTATTCCCAAATTACCCCAGTAACCTAAATAAGAAAGGCAAAATGCACAAAGAATATGTCCATCTGGAATACATAATGTGGAAAGATCTGCAATGCATTACATGGTCTGGAAAGTGGCTGGTCGAATTCCAGAGAGCTAAGATAGACTTCAAAGTTTGGCCGCACATCAGTGAAACTGCTGATCAACTCAGATATTTAAAGTGGGTGTAGATGAATGAGTTTATTACATTTTTTATCTGTTGCATTCATATGGGAAAACATATAAGTAGACAGGTTCTCCACTGATTTCATGCTTGGTTCTTTTATTTTAACTGTATACTATATTTTCAAAATTTTACATCATATTGCAATTTTACAAGAGTATTTTCCCATCATTTATAATGACATTATATAAGAATGAAAAAAAAAAAAAGCTCAAACAATTGTAAAAAGGCATGACTCAAGTACCTTAAAAAAACTGGGCAATTATAATCCTGAAGTAATGAAAGACACAGCAAACTGGGTTTCCACCTTTGCTCTGTTTTTAATTTTTCATATTTTTAATGCAAACAGCTTCCTCCTAAATGAATTGATATATCTGACTCTTATTTACCCAGACTTACAGCTTCTCTACTTTTTGTTGGAAAAAGGGAAAAAAGGATAAAACCATATACTTCATTATTTTCATGAGCTTACCCTAGAATCACATGCATCAGACCTGGGATTTGATGTGTTCAAAGTGTATTTTACCAAGACTATGAAAAAAACTGTGAATCCCCAAACTTTCAACATCTCTAATGGGACAATTGGATTATTCTACTCTTCTTTTTCTTTGATTGAATGTTGGTTCTGTTACAATAGCTCATATAAAAGCATCTTTCGCTAGGCTCTCCAAAGCTAAAACTACTCAAACTAAGCATACCGTTACTATTTTGCCTAATATCTGGACACTGGATTTAACTATGAATCATAAATAGGTTATTTTTACTATAAAATACAAAAATTCTGCTCATGAGAGTTTCTCCATAAATTTGTTGTGTCATGTTAGCTTTTTTACCAAGCATTCTTCACTATGCAATTCGAACTTTCCTGTTTATACAGTGCAAGTGTCAGGTAAACTGCTGGGAAAGATGTTTTTAATTGACTTCTGATTATTCTGCAATACATGATAGAAATTATACTGTAATATGAGCATAGTACTGGGTGCAATGGACTAAGAGAACTGTCTAAGGGAAATGTTTTGTGAGTGGGTTTTTAACATGTTTTACCTTCCCTGGGCCTGTAACAAAAATCCCAGTTTAGTTCATGCAGTTTCCTATCCTTTAGCTAGACTAGCACCCTCTCAGGAAGATGCAGCAAAATTCCTTCAGATACCCTCAATAGCTAGATTAGCACATACAGCACCACAGAAATTGCACTTCCTCTTAAAACTGTCCTTTCCCATTCAGGAAGATAAGAATAACTATCTCAAAATTATGCTGTCATCAGAAGACAAGCTGTTTTCTCCACAACCTTTTTCCAAACCAATTAATGAAGTCACTGAGGAAGACGGATACATTTCTGTAAGGGGAATGCGTTTAAGGACTGATAGCTGCAGTTAGACTGGACTTTAGGCAACTGTGACTATAGATCAGTTGATTGTGGCAATTACCACCTCCCTGCCAGGGGCCTTCCTCCTCTCTGAAGCATTTTCAGGAGTGCATTCTTTACTGAAGCCTCAAAAGTTGATGTCTGAAGTGATTTACGTCATTCTTGCCAACATCTTTGAAACATTCATAAGGGCAATCCCTATGGACATTTGACTCATCAGCTTCCTGTTTCTCCTGAAACCCAGATGTAAGAAATAATCTACTATTGCTGAAGGGGAAAAAAAAAAGAAAGGAAGGGTTAAAAAAAAAAAAGTTGGCTGAGCATTTCAAAACCTTCACACACCATGGAAGTTTGGGTGTCATTTCCCTCATGTTTCATTCATACCTTTAAAAGAAGAGGAAAGAAAAACATGTACTTAATCAAAATCCCAGCCATACTTCCTGAGCCTATGTGTTTTGCAGATGGGAAGACTTAGAAAACAGATTGATTTTTAATCAATTTTAAATAAAGAAGAGCATCTGCTTCATGTAATAAAAATGTACCCTATAGTCCCAGTCATCTGACATAGCTGCTGATGGCATCAGTGACTCAGTGATAAGGAAAGTATGGTGGTAGCAAAATGCACACCAGCTCAGCAAAGGGGGACCCTATAGCTTTAGAAAAACTATCTAAAACTCAGTACTCAAGGCTTCATTTACCACACCTTGGCACAAGACACTGGATGAAGGGAGTAACTCCTCATAAAATCCATGAAGAAATCTTCATTGTAGAAACAGATCCACAACACCCAACTTCTAAAGTAGCTAACGTTTCCAAAATTACTGCAAATGGGGTCTAAACTTTGTTGTCCAGATGCAGTCTCATTGTCTTTCAAGCAAAGGAATGCAAAAAGGAAAATTGCTTGGATAATTGGCTGAAACTATTCCCCAGGACAACTTGCTATTTGCAAGTGAAGGAATTCCTATTTAATGGAAGGAGTAGAGTTTTATTTGTATTAAAGAAAGGATAGTCACTATGAGCACACTGCCATGATCTGTTAGAGTTGTTCTCATGCTTGAGAAGACAAAATTTCAAAAACCATAGAAACAAGGTGTTTTAATAATACAGACATAATAGTTGATATGAACAATGTATCGGTAACTTGAAGGCTAACTTTTTATTAAGTCATTCTGAAAAATATATGAAAATTGTATGATATTTACAAAAATACAGGTTAACTTTGAGAATGAACCATTCACAGAAAATAAATCCTTCCTCCATAATTAGTTTCCAAGAAAAATAGTTCAATCAACTGTAAAAAGGTGTGAAAACTATGCTAAACTAAGAACAATAGCACAAACCTATGTGCAATAACGTTCTAAAGAGTCTGAAGTATACTGGATGTAGGTACCTCAGGAAGCTGTTTGGAACTCAGGTCAAAGGATATGGATGTTTGGATAAAACTTGAAAATTGCTCCAGTCAGTTAAAACGGGATTTGACTTAAAGGCCTTTCCAGACCTACTGTATATGTAGGACTACTGAAGGCTGTTTAGCAGAAGCACAAGATAATATTATGTCTCATCCTCAAAGAAAGTGCTGGCAGGTGAGAGGGAAAGGTGCTGCAGGTCTGAAGAAATCTTCCAAAACTCAGGGCTCTATTGCAGTCTCTAAGACACAGTAGTTTTGTTTTCTGAGTGTTTTCTGACAGGCCAAGGTTTTATTTTGGCAGATGTTTACCCATTAAGTTGGAGGACAAAGTAAAGCTTTGACTTTCCTATCAATTATCTACTGCATATTAAGAGCATGCTCAGCCTTGTCCATGCTCATTAAAACACATTATTCCGAAGATTCTGGAGAAACCTTTGGAGTCCGTTTTTAGGATACCAGCTTTTAAGATCTTAAAACATTCCAGATTACCTTCACCACCATTTAAAAGAAAGGGAGGGGGAAACTCAGATGTATCCTTTCCTTGCTAACAACCCAAAACTTTCTGTGTAGTGGACAGCAAAAAAAAACCCCTGACCCTACTTCATCCTGGGGACAGGGGTCAGAGTACTCCTACTCCCCTTTTCCAAGAGCAGCAGCTTCTAGCTCTTTCCTAACATAGCCGTGGGTTTTGAAGCAAAACTGTATTATGAAAATTAGGAAGGGAGGGGAGTGTGTAGAAGAAAAAGTGTCAATATATAAGAAATATAGTAAAGCTGGCACTAGAAGGAGAGAGACCTTGAGAAAAGTGCTAAGTAACTCATCTGAGGTGTTTCTTGGGTTCTAAGGTCTTGCATGTCTTAAAAATGTCATATTTGGCAGTCAACGAAGATCAGGCTTGGCAGTCACTCTTTGCTAAAGGCTGAAAGCAGGACACTTATCTTTTGGGTTTAGTTTTACATGCATGCCTTTCTCTTTCATCTTCCTTTCCTGCTTCATGTTTTTCCTGTTCTCATTTAAGTGTTCTGATTTTGAATGTTCTAATAATCCTTTGAAGCATTTAATTTCCTCTTTGCCAATCTAAACCAAAACACAGACTATATTCCATTTGACTGATGGTTGTCCGTGAGGATTTTTTTTATATCTGTACTTGCACACACACACACACACACACACACACACACACACACACACACACACATACATACAACGCAGGCACACACGAAACATGCTTCAAAAACACATCAATCTATTACAAATTTGAAAGCAATCTTCAGCCCAAATTCTTCAGGAACTTGTTCAGGGACTTATTCAAAGGAATAGGAGGAATATTCCTCGTATACATAATTATTTGATGGAGAAACAACTAGATTGCTTGCAGGGCACCATCCAGCAGAAGATTGTGTGGCCCACTAGAAAACTAAGCTTTCTTTGAGAGTGAGTGGTGATGACAAGCTGTACTTATTCTGTCATGTAAAATATGCAATTTAATGTGTACTCCCCTTAGGAGGTGACATGGAAAAAATAGACCCAAAGTCTTCTGATCTAATGGCCATAATATATTGCACTTATTTTCTCTATATATTTTAATGGAAAGAACTCTTTTGAAAGTGTGCATATTTGCACATATAAGAATTGAAATAATTTTAAATAATTATTTTGTAAATGACAGTTCTTCATAAATGAAGCAATGAAGCAAGGAAACATATAGAGCAGAGCAGGGATACATTGTCATGCAGGTACCCACTTTGTAAAGCTGCATTCTAGCAGGAAATACTTTAAAAACTAAATCTATGATTTACATAATTGAAGAGATATTATCTTTCTGTGGCTCCTGTCGATTTGTTGTCTCCTTTGGTCTCAGGGCAGTCTTGCAATGACCACCCTCCATGTGCCTCTCCAGCCCCCAGTGCTAGGCAAGGGCTATGCACTTTCCCCCTGTGCTTGCAGTGGCCCGGAAGGATGAATGTCCCGAAGGCAAGAAAGGCTAGAGCCTGGAAACCCTTGTGAAAGTTTAGTTCTTCTGGACTCTTTCTCCACGGTGCTTTTCTTTATAGTCTGTTGGATAAGCTAGAAAAAAATCACAGTGCAATGGAGAGCTCATTTATACAGAACAACACTGTCAGATTTTATCTGTATATGGGTGGTTTTATGTAAAAACTCCCATTTTTTTCTGATTGTCTGATGCATGTTCTCTGGAAACTTTCTTGTTTCCATCTTGAGTAAAGCAGTGACAAATTTTGCTGTTTGTTTCTGATTTCCAAAAGGCTCTCCTGTAGCACAGTCAGTACATAACATGAGGCATTTTAACCCAAGCAACATGCCACTCTTTTCCCCAAAAACCAGCCACCAACATACCTACAAAGCTTTTTCTTCATAGAGAAGGAAGGTCACTATGATACAAGAAGAAAACACAAAAGGAGTACTTGAGTACTTCTTCCAGATAGCCCACGCTCAATCCCTGATGAGTTTTCCTTACTTCTTTCCTCAAGGAGCCTCAGCTTGGCTACGGACAAAGAGAAATACACAGGGAAAGCTATGTGTTCAGCTGAGTATAACACACCTGCACCCTCTCAGGAAAAGATTTTAACTGTGCTGCCTTCTGGTCCAAAAATTATTTGGCAGGAGGCTTACTAACCATTTTTTGTTTTGTGTTTTGTATCCAGCTTTATAAATGATACAACGAATAGTGAAGCAGAGACTGCAGCCTAAATGAAGAGGATCAGTGAATGCATATATATCTCTTTCCTGATATCTGCTTGGAGAATGGTCACTTTAGTCCCCACAAGTTCACAAAGATGTTACAAGAGCGCAAGAGTGGGTTTGGTGCCCAGGCACAATATCATGTGCTTTCTGAACAGCAGGTCAAAACCTGAAAGTTATATATAGCTTTACAGAAATTGCATGTACCTAAGACTATTTCTAACATGTATAGTTTTTATTTACAAGAATTATATGCAATTAATACTCTCAAGATACATAATTTTTCATCGTCCTTATACTCTTCTGAAAATTAGAGTATACTGGAAAAGTTAAATATTAATGCCATCTTAGCTGTGACATTGCATTCTACCAGAATGCACAGGAGCAAATTCAGCTTTCCTAAGTGTGATTTGTATAGACAGAAACAGAACAAACAGTGTTTTAGAGATAATACCATCCCATATGGAACAAAAATAACAGAATTCACTTTTTGGCTCTGGAATTCTGTTCAGTTTGTGCACCTGGCTGAATTTATCAGCAAGAGACAGCGTATAGGGAAAAAGAGACTGGTATAAATCAGAAAAAGCCTCAGTAGGAAAGTCTTCTCTCACATAGGTAGTATCTGACAAATAAACTGAACTTTTGAAAAGCTATTTCTAGCCCCATTCTCTTCATCAGAGAGAGGAACAGTTTTTTAAACAGCTGATCTGCAAAGAATAATGCCATTAACAAATATTTTCTTAATAAAACTTCAGTTAAGCAAAGACTTCTCAAAGCATGCGTTCCCTAACAAATCCTACCAAATAGTTCTAATGTTTAAATTAAGAATTTTATAACTATAAGCAGTTTCCACAGGTGAAACAGACATTTAATTTATCCATTTATTCCATGCCATTTGGGCTCAACAAGGTACTTTATAAAATGGACACAGGTACCCAGAGATTTGATCTTCTTGTAATACTTACTTTATATGTAGCAGTTACCATAAAAAACCATTTATCTTCTGAAATGAGAGGGTGTGGGATTTATTTGTGAAATTAAGAGCCTTGCTGGAGCTTTTTTTTGGTATAATATTGGCTCCTTCTGTGGTGGTAATAGGTTAATATGTTGGCATAAAGTATTGATCAATGCACAAGGGAGAGCCCAAACCTGAGCTGTTACTAGGGTTATACTGGATGAAACAGATTCCAGCTATGCTTCAGTTATGATCCCTTTCTCCCTTCTAAGAGCTATATAGCAGCAGAGGTTGTCATAAGCTTGGAAAAAACCCCTAGATTTTATTTGCACATGAAACCTGGGAAGCAACAGCTCTTTGATTCCGTTCCCTACGTATGTGTGTGCTGTTCTGCTCTCTAGGGACAGTAGGCTGCAATGTATTAAATAAGTAATTCAACAAATGTTTCTTACTGTAGTTACTGGTCTATTTCTTAACAGAGAAGAACTGTTCTTCAGACAAAACCCTGAAGAACAAAAGATTGAAGTAAAAATGCCATTCAATGTCTTCTAAAATCACCAATATATGCTTTTTCTATTCCTGTGCCTCTGACAGCTGTGTTATTAAACATTCTGTAGTTGACACTGGTTACAGGAATTTCAGAAATGTAATACAACTATAGCTTTGCAGTGAAATCACCCATGGTGTGAGCTGAGTTTTGAAAAATTATGGATTTCCATGCTGTATGGAACGTCTTGAAAAGATTTGCTTTGTGGATTTTCATATGCATAAAATACTTTTTGTTACCACTCTTTCTGCTCCAATGTGTTTTTCTAACAATCAGTCAATTTAAAATTCATTCAGGATGATACAAAATGCATTAGCTTCTGTATGCTTGAGATTAAGCATTTAAAATACAAGTACACATTTCTAAGTGACCTTCCGAATACATTGCTCTTCTTTAGCTGATATGAATTTTGCCTATCAAATTACAAAAATTAATTTTTTACTGTTTTTCTTTTTTTTTTGGCAGATGAATATCTCCATGACAAATGCATATAGGAAAATAATACATTACTGATGTCTTTCTTTGCTTACCCTATTGTGAACATCTAGTTATCACCAGATTTCTTATGTGACTGCACAGAGAGTCCCAAGTGTAGATAACTACATGTATCTTAGGAAAAGCAATGTCACACTCTTTGATAAGTTCATATTTATAGATTTTAAATGTTCAAATACAAGCAGAATTAGTATTTTAAAGACACTTTGTGGGTTGCTTAAGGAATTTTTGTATGCAAACATTGCCCAGTAAAGGGAGTAAAAAAATATGTGCTTTCCAACTAAATGTACCCAATAAACCCTAAATGACGCAAAACACATCTGGCTTCAGGTTTTGCAATGCACTCCATAAATGCATTTTGATTAGTCACAGGTTTGCAAATCTACAAAGAAAGCTGTGAGCAGTGTCTCTGAATGTGGAACCTACTTGTGGTATTCTGTCAGAGGCCCTGCAAAACTTATATTTTACCAACTTTATGAACACTTTTGTGGAACTGCGCTTTGATGTTTCTCTCACTCAAAATAAAGCACAAATTAAAATTCAAACTAAAGATTCTGTATAGGTAGAAGCAGGAGAAAATGATCATTTGAACAAATAATGGCTCCACAGTCAAATTTGCAAAGGACTGCTCTTTTGCTTTTATTTGCCTTTCAATACATGAGCAACTTGTATTTTGCAACTCAAACACTGGAATCAGGATTTAAAGCATGAGGCTTTAAAAATTATGTCGTGCATCCAAAAGTTGTTCAGATCTGTAATCACTGTAACTAGTATTTTCATTTCATTTGTCATAAGGAAACTACGTCAGTCCTTTACTTTGCTATTTGTCCAAGACTGTCAGAAGTGATTTTGGTCCATATCTGGAAGTAAGGAGGTGAACTCAGTAGAGAGGGATAGAAAATACTACATAACAAGAGGGCAGCCATGAGAAAAGTGAAAGCAAGAAGAGCAGGGTGTTTGGAAGTAGGTCTCGCCATTAGAAAGTGAATGTCTAGTCATCCCCTTCCTGATGCTCAGTAAATAGAGTAAACGTTGTGCCCATCAGAGCCACAACTTCATCATGGCTTTCCCTTTGCTAGAAGAAAGATAAAAAAAATTGCCCATAATGATTCATGTGCTTGAGTGCAACTGGAATAAAAAAGCAGAGGAACTTTCTGGCATACAGTCTCCCAAAAGAGATCGAAAGCTGTAGGAAGTATGGGAAACAGAGGACCAAAACCATCCTTGGTTTCATCCTTTACCTCTCTACTCTGATTTATCTCTCTGGATGACCTCGAAGAAATTATATGTGTAACCCGTTCTGTGATGTTTCAAACATGTCCCAGATGTCAGCCCTCAGTATCAGAGTAGGGAAGTCTGTTTACAGGGAAATGCGATAGCTGCAATTTATGGTCTGACAAAGTCACTTTAATAACTGATTAGTGAGTTAGTGGGATTCTGGTACTCTGCTTCCACTAACCGCTTTTCTGCCATCAATTGAGATGTCTCATTTTATGGCTTCAAGGATGCTCAGAACAATGCTAGAAGGCAAATGGAGTAAGATCAGCCAATGGAGTTGGATTTTAATTTAAACAAAACAAGTACAAATATGACTACTATATATCCCAGCTAGAAATTTACCTTTCAAGATATGAAAATCCCCACTGAACTACGTTGTTGTTTCCAGTGTTTGGGCACATTAAAAAGTTCTTGATTTTTATAAAATTGATTTCCTCTTATGATTGCGAATTATTGGTCAGAGAAGTTTAGTCAAACCAAACAGTCACTTCCACAGTCTCTCACTTCACCAGTCA
>VWZG01005604.1:0-31800 GCA_013396735.1 Grallaria varia
GGGGGGCGGCATGTGTGGGGTGGTGTGTGTGGGACCACGTACGTGGGACAGCGAGTACATGACAGTTGGCTCTTCCTTTCCAGCCTCCCAAAGCACCGTGGCAGAACCAGCCAGTTCCCACAGCCACCTTCCCATGGTTGGGACTCAGAGAGGAGTCCTGTGGCCTCAGGTCCTGCAGATCCTGGTCCCACGTTTGGCTCCACAATACTTGTCTGCTGGCATCGTGAAAAAGTTGGGACAAACAAAGGGAAGGAGCACAGCTGGAACCCCGGGTCGGTGGAGACGCAGCAGGAGCAGAGCAGGCACGTGGCTGGGCAGGGGCCTGCAGGTGCCCAGGGGAGCTGGGCAGGTGGGAGGTCCGAGGGCATCAGGCACTTTTGGAGGTGGGTTTGGCTTTGTTGGGGAGCAGCAGCTGGCGAGGATGGGAGCGTTGACTGCTGAGCACCAGGGGTTCTATGGGGCAGATCGAGACCCAGCTGGACAGGTCACAGTAAAAACATGCCAGGTGGAGAACAGGAGCTAGCTGCCTTTGGGGGCTTTCCAAGGTCACCTTCCCTGGCAGCCCTTTCACTGCAGCCCGTCTGCTCCATCGCCCCTGTGTCGGCGGTGCAGGCGGGTCCTGGGGCCGAGCTGGCTGGAGCACATACCGTGGTGGCTCCAGGGCCTGTGAACTACCTGGCCACAAATCCACCTCGTCCCCCAGCTCTGCTCTGCTTCTCTGCTCCAATGCTCGAACTCATCTGCTTCCCAGCACCGTAACGCAAACAAAACATCCTGAAGGAGGCCGGTAACATCACCCACACCCACACGTGGAGTTGTAACCTGCTTCGTGTCATATTCTGTTTATAGAAAACACCCCAAACCCACCAACCACTGGCACTTCTCCCGCTCTCCTGTGGCCCTGGGCCGCTGGAGTCACCATGACAAACTCAGAGGAGAGAGAGTAGAGGTGGTGCCACTGCCCTGTGCCAGTCCCTGTCCAGCACCACGAGCAGCCAGAGCTGGGAAGAGGACGAGGACAGAAGTTCAGTTCAGAGGTACCTCAGGAAATCTCAGGAATCCCAGCAGGTCTGTCACTGCCTGTCCCCTCGGCCACTGCCACAGAGGGATTCCCCAAGGCACTGTGGGACAGTAGTGCAGAAATAACAGGCAGGAGATGGCTGGAATGGGGGAGGCAGCTCAGGGGTCCCTACAGAAGATCACTGTGCATGGAAGTAGATAGGCTTGACTTTTCCAGACAGGATCTTGGGAACTTGCACAGAGATGATCTCAGCCATCATTTCCGGGTAGTCCACGCTCACCATGTGTGCCTTGATTAACAGGTCAAATGTAAACTGATGCAGGTCCTTGGCAATCTGGGGAAGGAAGAGAGCTGGTTAAATGAGTCCCTGGGCAGTGTTTTCACTGGTAAGATATGCAGCAGAGCTCCCACCTTCCCTGGGAAAGGGACCCTGGATGAGACTGTCCAGCGACCTGTCCAACTGCATCTGAACTCCTCCCATGATGGGCCTGCCCTGACCCTGGGGAAGTTGTTCCAGGGAATGATCAAGCCCACTGTAAAGTCTCTTTCTTATATTGATTCTTATGTGCATAGATGGACATTTCCCTTTTCTCTCTTACCGGGTGCACAGAGTCCAGGACCTTGGTGAGCTGGTAAAACCGCCGGGAGCAGGAGGTGGGGTTCTTCCTCTTGCAGGCAATGATACGATCAAGTTCCTTAATGTAATTCATGCGGAGCTCATCAAAGAGCTTCTGGTTCTTCAGGCCATCCACTGGAACTGGGTGGGATGGGAAGGAAACAGTGAGAGGAGCCCAGAGAGTGGGGAGCAGGCGAGCAGGAGGAAGGCTGAAGCAGGGAACTCCCCAGCTGCCCCCCGGGAGGTGAGAGTCCAGGCACAGGGAAAGCATCAGACACCTCAAGGGCAACACAGTGGCAGGTACTGGAGCTCTGTGGAGGAAAGGATGCAGATACTTACTAATACTGAAGAAGAGGAGAGCCTTCATACAGAGGAACTCCTGGGGTGTGATCTGAAGCCACCCAAACTCCTGGGAGAGGTGCCGCATCCTGACGCACTGGCTGTACATCCGGGATTTGTGCATGCGGTACCTGGCAGGGCAAGAGGGGTAAGGATGGCACTGAGGCCAAAGTACACCTGCACGAGGGGGAAGGACACGCTCCCCAGCCCAGCAATCCCCCTCCCTTGGCACATCCCCACTGCCAAGGGCCCAAGCTCTGTCCCAGGAATGCCATGTACAGCACAGCAACATTTTCCAAAATGTCTGTGTGTAACCCTCTCTGGAAACAGATGGAACCAGGGACTTGCAGGGTTCATCCGAGGAGCGACTGCAATGATTCCCTGAACATATCTATCCATGAGGGATCTGACAGTAAGCTGGAGCTCCCAGGCAGCTGTGGGTTTGCCTAGTGCTGTGTGGTTACTGGGTTCAGACTCTCCTACCTCAGTACCAGGAAACCCTTCCCAGCTCTAAGGTGATAGCACATCAGGGAGAGCCCAGCAGGACCTTAAAATACATGTTATCTCTATTTCTGCTCATTCCAGCTGCCCAACAGAGCTGGAAACTGGAACTCAAACCCCTTAGCAGAAAGACAGGTCCATATGGAGCAGGCTTTCATCCCACACCAGCTCCTGCTGCCCCAGCGGGAGTCAGCCCATGGCAAGGCTGGGGGAGTGGGGCGAAGGATCAGGAGAGGCCTCACAGTGACCTCCCTGCTCCTGGAGGTCACCACAGGTGGCCAGAGCAGGGAGCAGGACCTGCCATGCTGGGCTGGGCAGGTCAGAGCACAAGATGTACAGTTTGTCACCTGGTCTGACCCAAAGCCCAGCATTAGGCTGGTGTTGATTCACACTTACTCATTGAAGACCAGGTCTGGAGCAAAGTAAAGCATCCTGGAATTGACATTGGTGAAGGATCTCCATCCCATAGCAAACACCATAAGGCCCATCCAAGAGTACTGAATTATTGACATCTGGTCATCCATATGCAGGTTGCGAAATCCTAATAATGAGAGAGGAATGTTAAGAACTAATGTTGGGTTCCTGCAGTTCCCAGGGCTGTTTCCATGCAGACTCCAGCTCTCCTGCAGTGCTCCTTTTGGGACAAGGTGGCTGCTTCCCAGGGAGGGGACACTCATGATGCCCATGGAGACACTTCCCCCAGAGCTGTGTGACCGTGGGACACAGGCTGCAGACCACCCCCTTTGCACCCGCCTCTGGCAATGCAGATGGGGGCTTTGGAACTGAGAAGGGAGGGGGTTTGTTTTGCTCCTCACCTGGCAGGGCCTTTGCCCATTTGACCACGTAGACCAGCTGCCGCTCCCCGAGCTCGTTCAGGCTGGTCAGCAGGCTGGAGAAGGAGTCTGGCTGGCTGTTGTCGTGGCCGGCACACACCACACCGGGCTCAATGGCCTCCAGGACATTGAGGAAGATGGGCTGGCACTCATAGCCATTGATGCGCGTCATCACCAGCTTGGGGGCTTGCTCCTCCGTGGGGCTGGATGAGCTGCCTGCCTCCATGTCATCCTGTGTCTTCAGGTTACCCAGTTTCTTCAGCTTGCGGGCTGTGGGAAAGACATGGTTTAGTGTGAGACTTAAAAATTACAAAAAAAAAATAAAAAATAAAAAGGTCAAGGCCTGTTGGCTCCACTGAGTTGTGAGAAAAGGAGAAGTGACGACCAGCAGCAGTTCCTCCCTCAGCAGACGCTGCTCAAGGAGTGCCCCAGCACTGCAGCCCTCACCTAAGGACAAGGGGAATACACACTGCACGAGGAAATCCATTTCCTTGTTAATCTGACATGGAAAAGAACCAGCATCATTTACACCCTCAGCCATGACTGGTCTCTAAATCCCACCTAGAAACAGAGAAGAGGACCCAGGGAAGAGTGAGAAGAGGTGACTGATTCAAACAACTGCTCACAAGCAATTAAAAAGGGGAGCAGCACAAGAAGATAAACCCAGCACACGGTCATGTTCCAGGGAAAAAAGTCACTGCACTTGGATACCCAAGTGAGATTGTTCCAGGCCAAAGTGGAAGTGGGATGCCACTGCGATAAAAGCCTTCTCCTTGCAATAGCTGCTGCCCCACATCCAGGCTCTTCCAAACATTGCACTCATATTATGGTAAACACATTTCAGAAGGCAGCAGGCAGTTCCAGGGCCTGAAAATGAGGGGAGAAGATCCCAGCTGAGGTGGCATCACTCTGCTTCACAAGCCCAGTGACTGCCCGTCTCACCATGATAAAGTGTTTCTCCCACACAGCTGGCTCTTAACCACAGCTGCTGGTCTGTCTGCAGTGCACACCAGTGATCCAGAGGTGATGTCAGAGCTCTTGTAGAGTCTGTGTTCCCCTCACTGATACCTGTGTGATAGTGCTCAGCACAGGTGGGCTCCTACTGCCACCCCTCACTGACCCCAAGCCCTCACTAATTAGAGAACAAAAGCCCATGGCTTCCTTCAAACAGGGAATACAACATCAAACCAGTTGTCCTCGGGGGGTTTGGCTCCTTCATTACATGATACCTATCTTGAATTTCCTTTCAGCTGTAATTAGAAAAATAAGCAGTGAGACATAAAAATGTCAAGTCAAAGTGCAGCTCTGTAAATTAACTCCAAACATAGATCTTTAAGCACTGTACTCTGGATGATCTGCTGCACATGGGCAATGAACACAGGCTGCTCCGTAAAAAGGGAGGAGAAACGAGTAATAAAAATAGAGGAGTATGAGAGGAAAACAGGGCTGCAGTGCAGCATGACAAACTCTGGCCATTGCCTGCTTGGGTGGTAAGGCCCCGTCTCCCACCCCTCCTGAAGTTACAGCACTGCCAAGGACACCAGTAACCAATGTCCCAAAGCGCCACAGCCACATGGCTGTTAAATCCCTCCAGGGATCAGGACTCCACCACTGCCCTGGGCAGCCTGTGCCAGGACTGGACAACCCTTTGGGTTTAGAAATAACCAGTGCTCAGGGTCTTGTGTGTGAATGGAGCCAAATCTACATGTATAAAACACACATGGGGTTTGGTTTAAATGTGGGTTGGTTTTTTTTCCCTTAGGATTTAATTATCCAGTATTAAAACATCCTGAGTGAAGCAAGAAGAGAGCAAGAACCAACTGTGTTAGTTCTGAGACTGCCGCCACAAACCAGACCCCTCTGTGCTAGTGGGTGATAACTGTGCAATTTGGGTTTGTGCATTCCAGGAGCAGCTGCCCCACAGGTCGCTGAAATGCAGATGTTACCAGGTGGACAAAAGTTTTAGAGGCAAAGACTGGCTTATACTCAGCACATGTGTGAAACCCCTTTGGGGTGGTGGCCCCACTCAGTGGCTACTGGGAACAAAAACAGAAGTAGAAAAACAGGAATTAAAGATAATCTGTAATGTTTTTTTCCTAGGATGAGCTAAACTGGGCAGAACTCTACACTGCAGGTAAGATGTTGGCAAACTGCAGTAGCCATGAGAACACTAAAGATTTGACAACACACCTTGGAGTAAGGAGATAAGGAATGTCACCTGGGTGGCTGTGCAGAAGTCAAAAGGGTTAGTGTGTCAGACACCACTGCAGGGAGAGAAATTCAATAAAAATACATTTTTCAACTGAGGAAACAAAGTTGTAATAAAGATCCAATTGCTGGAAATTAAGGTGGTGGAAAGAAGGTACATCCAACACAACACTGATCACAATTAATTACTGCAATGGCTTTGCAAAACTTGTTTCAGATTCCCCCTGGTTGAAAGGGCTCCCATCAATACCCACCGTGTCCATGAGACGTGAGCTGTGCTCTGCCCCCAGCAGCTGGACCTGAATTAGGACTAGACGCAGCTATGCCTCAAGCCTGGGCTTTCACAAGCTTTCAGCGGTTACTTCAGGAGATTTCCAGCCCTAGCATCAACAAAATGAATGGAATTTCACGTGGTTGGGAGGTTTTCCTCCAATCCAGGACCTACAGGGGCACAGTGGCCAGGCTGGAGGTGCCCTGATGTCCTACAGCACAGGCAGTGCTGGCTCTGGCTACAGGCACAGGCGCTTGGGGCTCCCCACAAGAACAGCCCCCAACACCTCGCCCGCTCCCCAGGCACAGGGGCTGGCAGGATCCCTGCAGCCGTGTCCTACAGGGACCCTGCCCAGGATCAGGGGCTGGCAGGATCCCTGCAGCCATGTCCTACAGGGACCCTGCCCAGGATCAGGGGCTGGCAGGATCCCTGCAGCCGTGTCCTACAGGGACCCTGCCCAGGATCAGGGGCTGGCAGGATCCCTGCAGCCGTGTCCTACAGGGACCCTTCCTGGGCACAGGGGCTGGCAGGATCCCTGCAGCCGTGTCCTACAGGGACCCTGCCCAGGATCAGGGGCTGGCAGGATCCCTGCAGCACCTGCCCTGGCAGCAGGCACAGCTGCAGTGGGTCAGTAGGCACAGCCAGCACACCAGCAGAACCAAGCACACAAAAATGGCATTATCACTGATTTTTCTCTCTTTTTTGTTTTTTTTTTCTCTTTTCCCTCTCTACAGTGTCAATCAAGAGGGAAGATCTTGTTTAATGGATTCCAGCTTGCAGGTCACAGTGATCTCAAATAATAATGAAGTGCTTCAACATGTTGTCATCCTGTGCCAGAGCAGAGCCGGCAGAAAGCATTGAATGTGCCACCACCTCCTCCTCCTCCTCCCTCCCCGTGAGAACCACAGGGCTGCTGGACTGTACTCCACCAGTGACTGTAATTAACCAGTGGTTAAAAACAAGTTGTTGGAGCTTGGGAGCGATTTCAAATGTTCTGCCTTCATCGTGGGAGAAGTTACTATAGGCAATCACAAGCCTGCTTGTTTGTAACAATTGCCTTTACACCGACATCCAAACCAAATGTAAAACAGACCAGGCAGAACAGGTCAGGGTGACCCAAAGAGCTGAAGGAAAAAGAAGGGAGGGGGTGGTATTCCTATTAGCATTAATGTTGTCAGTGTGTCCTGCAGAAGGAGGTTACACTGATGTATGTCTTCTCCTACTCAAGAAGAAAAAGCACTTAAAAATAAGCTAAAAATGGGGGTTAGGACTGCATTGCTTTTAGGGACTTCTGGGGAGAAACAGAACTAAACCCTCTGCTCACTGGTGAGCCACAAATCATAACCACTTCAGTAACAAGTTGTTCAAGACAGCACTGAGGCAGCCCAGCAGCTTCAGGAGACTCAGCCCATCCCAGCAAGGGGGTCAGGATTTAACCAGTGTCTTACTGGCCCATCCAACCAGCCTGGGCTCCCCCTGCCCACCCAAGCTGTGCCTGGTGCTGCCGGGGCTCCTCTCTGCAATTCCAAAGCCCCCCTCAGTCCAGACCTTCCCAACGGGGGGCAGGGCCCTCAGCCCCCCTTTCTAGGGTATTTTCTTTCTCACTCTCACATCATAGGACAGTTTGGGTGGGAAAAGACCTTAAAGCTCATCTCATTCCACCCCCTGCCATGGGCAGGGACACCTTCCACCAGCCCAGGTTGCTTCAAACCCTGTCCAACCTGGCCCTGGACACTTCCAGAGATGGGGCAGGCACAGCTTCTCTGGACACCCTGTGCCAGGGCCTGCCCACCCTCCCAGGGAAGGATTTCATCAAACGAATTCAGTGTGGAGCCACACAGTGATCTACATTGTAGTTTCCAGATTCTGAGCAGAAAAGCTCAGATTTTGGATATGGCCACTGTCAGGTTTTGACAGGGCTACAGGTTTGGGAACAGTGACAAACTGCAACAAGGACCTTCACCAGAGACACAGACACTGCTTCCATCCAGCAAAGAAAAACACCAGGGCTGTAATTTCACCAAGAAATTGTCCCTTTCTGCCTGGAAAAAACACCATCGAAAGAGGGGAGTGCTTTGCTCTGAGGCTCCAGAACCCACAATCAGCTCACTCAGCTATTTACATTTTTTCAGATTAACAACATTGGAAATCATAGAAAAGAATGTTTCCTGAAATGCAAACAGAAGTCAGTGAAATTCACAGTTCTGGTATTAGAACCCTGCAAATTATTCCTGAAGCTCGTCACCCTCCATCGGGTTCATTTTCCAGCCATTTACTGACTGTCCATGCACCAAGTGCTGCGCAGGGGCCCGGGGGGGGACCCCGACCGTACCTCCGAGTGTCATCCCGGCCTCGTAGCACTTGCGCAGGCGGCAGGACGGGCAGTTTTTCCTTCGGAACTTGTCAATGGTGCAGTCATTCCGGCTGGCACAGAGGTACTTCTGCTTACCTAAAACAACACAGAAATAGAAGAAACAGCCTTGGGCTTTCTTGGTATCACCAGGGGCAGTGGCACAAGGAGATGAGAGGAGGAAGAGAAGGAGGAAGACGAGAAGGAGGAAGAGATGGAGGAGAAGACCATATCAGTGCTGGTTTCCCAGTGCACTCTCCAGAAGAAAACTTATGCTGGAAGTTGGTATCTTTTGGGAAAACAGCACAGTCCTGCCTCTGCTGCTGCAGGAGTTGTTCATGGCCAGATACACACACACTGCCTGAGCACTGGCCCCCAAAAATGCAGCTGGATCACTGGTGTTCCACCACACTCCAGCACCCCTGCCCTGCACTTCTGCCCTTTGCCCACACACAGCAGAGGCTTTTAGACCAAGATGTCCAAGGAGAAAAGTCCTTGGAGACTGAAAACCCAGGCACTCTGCACAGTGCAGCACAGCAGAGGCAGATAATAGAGCAATTAAAAAGTACTGAAATATGAAGAGTTGGGTTCTCATTTTTTAAATGCCATCCAACTATTGGCTGACTTTTGGTGGTTTTCTCCCACAACATCAAAACCCACCCAGTTTGATCTCCTGCCCTGACACTGACCTACAGTTGGTCAAACAGTCTCCAGACTCCCTTTACAACTATGACTCTGTACAAGCCTTTTTGGGGCTGAATTAATTTTTGTGACACCCATTAATACCAACTGGGTTGGTAGTTGCAGGTTACAGACATGGGGACTGGGGAGCTGCTGCTCCACAGGTGGGTCCAATGCCACCCCATCCCCTGGGCTGCACCCACAGCCAGCCAGGACCCAGGAGGGAATTAGGACCAGCGACTCCCAGCAAGGGAAACCTTGCACAGCTGCAGGTTTTGAGGGCTTGCAGAAAATTCAGACGCTATCTATTGTCGGACTAACTCACACATCAGATTCACCCTCCACTCACTATGAGAGCAGCCCATGCAGCTCCAGACTGCAGCTCTGTTGCTCACTGCCCCATTTGCTAGACAAGCAACAAATGAACTTTTCTTCCTGACTCATCAGTTGCTTCATTGTAAAGTATAAACACATTTATTGGATCAGGATTTATCTGACGCTCTTCAGATCGTTCCAAACTAAACCAGGCTCAGCGCATAACAGAGAGGCACAGCTCACAGACTCATGGCCAGCCCCCTGGGAAACCAACCCGTGGCCTTTATAATCGTCCTGCGAGGGTTTGCTTTTTGCATTCCTATAGCAATAGCCCTTTGGAGTCACCAGAAATCTATTAAGAGGATGAGGATAAATTTGGCCCCTTAATGTACCAATTTTGACAAAGAGATGCACCAACTTTCGTGCTCAGATTTAAGAATCCCCACATCCCTCTCACACCTCCAGCACTGCTGCCCTCGCTGACACTGCCCAGTGCCCTCCTGGGTCCCTCCATCCCTTCCCAGCCACGGCACTGGTGGGACCAGCCACCCTCTCTCACCCCTGCAGCCCCTCTTTGCAGGGAACACGACGTCCCCAGGGGGCTCAGCACCCAGCCTGTCCTCTCACAGCACCCAAGGGCTGAGCACACCCCCCACGCTCAACCTGCCCAGAACCATCCCCTTCAGAGCTGATCCTCACCCACCCCAGCAGGGGCCCCATCACGGCATTACCTGCCATTATCTGACACCTTCTAAAGCCTTTTAGCACTGTCCCCAGAGCAGCTCTTCTCTCCCCTTCCCCAGCTCATTTTCCCTGTGAAGGACACTCGGGAAAGCCTTAATCACACTAAGTCCCAGGGAGCACAAGCACCACCCTGCCTTTCCCCAGTTCATTGAGGAGGATGAGTAATAAACAACTTCAGATGAAACTGGATTACCTGGAGTTATTTTTGTGCCAGGGGTGCCAAGCACTGGGGCCACACTCCCTCCCCTCAACCTCTTCATGTGCTCACATCAATCAGGGATGGGCACCCTACTTTCTGTAGGGTGAGATTTGGCTCCTTCCCCATGACAGTGCCTGATGCTGGGATGCTCCAGAGCTCATCAAACCACCACCAGGACAACAGGCTGGAGCTACCAGGAAGACTCCAGCCCAGCCCTGGTGCCTCACCAAGGCCATCAGGCTGCAGCGAGCAGTGCTTCCCCAGCAGCACCCACACGGACCCCCAGCTCTCCCCTTGGCTCCTGTCCCAGCCCTGTCTCACCTCCCTAGTCTAAACTACAGCATTTTTTTGCAACAATAATAGCTCAAAATCTTCCAAAAGGTCAGACCTCTCCTGCAAAGGGGCTGAACAGAGTGAAGGGAGCACCATTGCTGCCTGAGCCGCCCGGGGCACTCCAGGGCCAGGCACAGATGGCTCCGTATTTCCCTGTGCCAGAAGCAGTACCCAGTATCCACCAGCCCCAGCCCTGTCCCCAGGATCCGAGCAGCATCCCAACATGTGGGCTTGCCCCCAACCCTGCTCTGTCCCCCCAGGCACCCACGGGACAGATGAGATTTGGGAGCGGGGTCCAAGCCTTGCTCAGTGAGGTAGCCCTGCTGTCTCCCATCAGCTCCTCAGCAGCATTTGCCAGCCCTGGCACTGGTGGGAAGAGACATGGAGAGGGAGCTTCTTTCTCCAGCTGGGAGCAGCTGTGCCTGGTGGATGTCCCAGCGCCCGGGGGACAAACTGAGGAGTCTGTAGATGGCTGTGCCTTGACATGGGCTCGGAGCAGCACGGGCTGTGAGCTGCAGAAAAGAACTCTCCTCACCATGACGGTATAATGACATTGCTGAGGTGGCCAGGGCAGCATCCTGGTTCATGGAGGCTCTTTGGGGCAGGAACCTGCTGCCTGGGCCTGAACAGGTGAGCCCTGGTTTTTTACGCTGCTTGCCAGAACAAAAGGGAGACAAACAACCATGGCAGGTCACGAGGCTGCTGCTGCTTCATGTGAGGATGAGCTGCTCACCTTGCCCACCTCATCCTAATTCCAGGGGATGCAGAGATTTCCCTCCATACCACTACAGAGGGAGCCACCGTCTGTAAAAGCCCAGAGAACTGGGAATGGTGGCTGGGACACAGATGGGCTCCTTATGTATGAAGTAACTTCTCGCCCACAGAGATCTGTTTCTAATTTCAAGGTAATTCACTCTCTTCATTTCAGAACAACCAGAGACATTTGCAATCAGCTGTTCTTTATTTGAAGATAAATGCACTCATTTTCTTCCTCCGAAGTTTAACACTGAAATTACTTTTTCGTCTCCTTTTCTCCCCTGCAAACAACGTTTGCATTGTGTCACTCCAAGACAGAGGGTCTTGCTTTGCAGACCTATACATACAGGTCCAAACTTTACACCCACTCTCTGGAGCTCCCCAGGGGTCCCACTCTTGGCAAGGCCCATCTCCCAGCACTGGCAAGGCGCCTGCCCGGGCACCACTGCCCAGCTGAGGACGCTGCAGATGTCACCCTGAGAATTCCCTTCTCCTTCCCTCCTGCTCAGGTCCTGCTCAGGTTTGACACGTACACAGGTGAGGAGCAAAGTCACAAAGCATTCTCTGCTCTCCCAGACCAGCACAGGCACCCCAGGACAGCAGCTGTTCCTCCAATGCCCTTGCAGTCCGTGGCAGACCCCCAACCACGAACACACCGCTATGCCACTGTCCCACCCCAGGAACAGCCCTGCCACCCCAGGCCCCTCCTGAGCCACGTCACCCCAGGAGGACAATTCTTGCACCACCTCTGAGCCCCCCACCCATCCCCTGGGACTGCAGTGCACACCCCGAGCCAAGGCAAAGAGCTGCTCTCCAGCCTCGGCTGAAAACAATGATTTATGGAAGTGAGTTGCTCAATCCAGAAGAATTATCTAACAGCCTGCAGGAATCATCTAACAGCCTGTTGCCACACGAGCTGTTTTGCCCCAAATAACTTTCTCTTCCAGACAGCAAAGTAATCAGTGCCAACATCTGGAGCAAGATTAATGACTGTAAATGTGAAAAATCAGTAAATGCCTTTTTTTTGAGTGAGATATAAAACCCAGTAAATGCCTTTTGGAAGAGAGAGATCCTCATATTTCAGGGCATAGACCAAATTCTAAGAGCTGGGGGATAAGGCCAAGCTTTCTGTGAAAGTGAATTCCCCAGGGTCTCATGTCACCACAGAGGCTCCAGAGCCCTCCTGGGAAGCCTCTGGTCCTCAGGTCACCAGCAGGGCCATGGCCAGAGCTGAGCCTGTGGGTTTGGTGTTAGCACCACTTCCCATGTGATGCCCCCATTAATAACCCAAGAGGGCTTAGCCACAAGGCTCCCAGGAGACAGCCCTGAGCCACTGCTGCTGAACTACCTTTGCAAAGCTGTTTTTTGAACAGCTCCCTCTATTTACCAGATGGCTACAGAGAGCATGGGGAAAGCATCCAGAGCTTCCCCAGCTCTGGTCATCCCACTTTTTGCTCTTACCATGAATTTTTAAGGTAAACAACACTCAAACAGTTGTGAGAAACCCACCACTGAAGCAGGAGCATCGTGGTGCTGAAGCACCACCAAATCTTCTGCAGAGCAGACTCATTGGCCTGTCAGATCAGCCCAGCAAGGAGGAGAAAGTCTTTCAAAACATGGTGAGAGACTGCAAACATTCACTTTAACTTGGTGTCATTTTGAAATCTGGCAAGATATTGTCGATCTGACCTGGTGACATCTCTCTGGTGCAAGGCTGAGGTTGGGACGTAAAACACTAATCCACATGGAGAGCGATGGAGGCAATCAGAGCAGCCTGCACAGCAGCCTGGCTTGGTGCCTGCTAGGAGAATTGCCAAATACTGTGCTATTTTTTTCATTTATCTCTCTGCTATTTAAAGGCAGCCCCATCAGGAACACACCCCAAGGCATCCCAGTTCTGTGCTGCCAGGAACGCTATGCAGAGGCAGCTCTGGGCTGGCCCAGATGGCCACCAGATCTCAGCAACCTCGGAGGGACAATGAAGGGTCTGCAACTCTCCAGGGATGGATGCAGGGACATGGACAGGACTGGGACAGAAACACCTGGGCTGCTCATTGAAACAAGCTGTTTCAATTAGTCAGAAAGAGAACTAACTGATAACTTCTGTCTTCCCTTTTATATCTAAGCTGATGTAAAATAGGATGGAATACTTCCTTGGTCACTATAAATCATGTGACCTAGTCTCCCAGGAAGGCCTAAAGTTAAACTGCTATACCCAGGAAAACCTAAAATTAAACTACTACAAAGGGTTAGAATGTCTGGAGCTCAAAGTTGGCAATGGCACAGTTGGGAGCCTCTGGGTAAGAATCAAGGGCCAGACAAATAATGTGGAAGTCACTGTGGGAGTCTGCTACAGATCTCCCAGCCAGGACAACGATGCCGACAAATTATTCTTTGAGGAACTAAGGGACATGTCCAAAACAACTGCCCTTGTCCTTGTGGAGGACTTCAACTTGTCAGAAATTAACTCAAAGCATCGCACAGCTGGTACAACCCGGGCCAGAAAAGTCTTTAAAAACACAGATGACAACTTAATGGAATGGGTCCTAAGGGAGCTGACTCAGACAAATGTCCTCCTGGATCTGCTGCTTGTCAACAGAGCAGATCTCGTGAGCAAAGTGGAGATTGGGGCTGTCTTGGGCACAGCAACCACGAGGTTATTGAGTTTAAAATCACTGTTGACAGGAGGAAAAGGGGCAGCAAATCCTCAGTTCCGGCTGTGAGGAGAGCAGACTTCAGGCTGCTCAGGGAATTAGTGAGTAAGGTCCCCTGGGAAAATAATTTTGCAGGTGCTGGGGTCCATCAGTGCTGGTCACTTTTTAAATATCACCTCCTAAGGGAACAGGAGCAGCAATTTCAAAATGCTGGAAGTCAAGCAGGCAAGGCAGAAGACTGGCTTGCGTGAGCAGGGATCTTCTCTTGAAGATAAGGCCAAAAAAAAGAATGATGGCTTGTGCTGGTTCATCACTCCTGAAAACAAGGCCAATAGTGATTACAGGCACGTTACATTGCCGGACGGTTAATCTTCCACAACAGAGACTCTCACTGCTGCCAAGGAACCACAGGTCTGAACTGCAGGCAGAAACCAGCTGGGTCTTTCTGCATGCTCATTCCCAAGGAAAGACAATGCAAAGACCTCGCTGTTGAAAGGAAACATTTGGGCTCACCCTTATCACTGGAGAGCCTGGCACTACCGAGCTGGGCATGAAGGAGAAGTTGCTCTCTGAAGGGCTGGGGAGAAGGACCATGGACCCCAAGGTCAGAGCACAGCTCTTCATTTACAGACAGTTGTGTTGTTTTGCAGGCATTGACAAAAGTGACCCTCTGAAAGGGGTGAATGATAGTAAAAGCCTCCCCCAAATTTGGAGTTGTGGGTCTGAGATCACAGGCAGGCTGATGGCAGCTTAAGGCACTGTGGAGAGTCAAGAGAAGCAGGAACTGACTGCTCCAGGGAGAGACCAGGTCACTCAGACAATCATGGAATCACAGAAGCATTTGAGCTGGAAAGGACATTAAAGACTATCTTGTTCCACACCTCTGTCATGAAAAGGGACACCTTCCACTAGACCAGGTTGCTCAATGCCACTGAAAAGAACAGTGTTTTGGCAAACTGGTTTGGCTACTTTCTGAGTGCAATCTATAATGAGAAATGACAAACACTGGACAAAGAAATCAATTTCTCCTTGATTTTTCTCCTTTCCTGGTTCAAGAGCTCTTAGAACCCCACCACGCTGTGGCAGTGACCTTCTCTCCTCCCTGTGTCCATTACCTTCAGCCGCTCGTTTGAAGAAGACTTTGCAGCTCCCACATGTGAGGGCTCCGTAATGGCACCCAGACGCTTCATCTCCACAGATCAGGCAGGTCTTCTGAGGTGGGAAGTAATAGTCAATGGGCAGGACATGGTCACGGCCAGTCTCCAACCTGCAGCATAAAACAGAGAGCGAACCAGGGAAGAGTCAGCAAATGTGGTCAGGACAAGTCACAGGCAACACCACAATGGCACTTTGGAAAACCCTCATGGCAAACCCAAAACTGCAGTGATGGACAAGCCAAGCCATGAGCAGCAAGCAGGTGAGCAAGGTCTGAGCCAAACCCGGCCCTGACCACGCAGAGACTGTGCTGGGTGCCCCTCCAGACACTGCCCCTGGGTGCAGTGTGTGACAATGTGTGACAATGTGTGACAATGTGTGACAAAGTACAGGCATGGAGACAGCACAGCCCAGAGAGAGAAGGTGACTGAGACTGGCTGTTGCAGTGCTCATGGAATTTGGGCTTCAGTAATAAAGTTCGTACACCAAACAAGGCAGAGCATGGCGCTGCCAACAGCCTAATGCCATGTTAACCACTGAGCCGAGACATGCCGAGAGCCCATCCCACCCTCCAAACACACACACCCTTCGTGCTTCCCCCACCTGCACACCCAGATCCTCTGCTCTCAGCTGGTACCATCCTGCCACCTCCCCTCCCCACCCTCATCTGATCTGTTTGATCAGGTCCATGGAGAAGCTGCTTTTCCAAAGGGCATGGCAGGAGGAGAGGGGCTTATCCAAATCAGGAGCCAGCATGCCCAGGCAGTTTGGGGAGCAACAGCACATTGAGTTATTTGCTAAAACGTGCTTTTTCCCTAACCACTGGATGAGGCAATTAGCTTCTAACAGTCTGCAGGTCACTGCAACTTTTGAGTACAAATTAGTTCTCTTTTGGTTTCTGGCACTGTTGCTTTCAGGTGAGCTCTGAGAAATCAGGTTATATCAACAGTGTATGAGATAGAGATGGAACTTCCTGGAAAAAAACCTTTATACCCAGAAAAGCCCCGCTTGGGCCCACAGTAAACTCAAAACCCATTGAAACAGATTTTTGCTCAGGTATTTTAATTCTGAAAGTAAGAGCTGCTTTGTTAGACCAGATTATCCATCCCCTCCTGTTCTACTTCCTAAGAGACATAAATTGAACTGAGGAAAGAGAGGTTTTAAACGGTTTTTATATGAGCTGGGATGCTCAACTCCAACCCAAGACCAGGCTATCTCCAGAGGACCAGTGTGATTTGTCTGTCACAGTGGGTAGGGCTCTTTGTCAAAGGACAGCTCTTTTCCAAGCCCCGGATGGCTCATTTCCAAGCCCCTCATACCTTGGGAGTAAAGCACAACATGGGACAGTTACTGATGATCTCAGACTGCAGAGTCACCTTGCTCTGATCTCACTGCCTGTCTGTCCCCCTGCAGTGTCTGTCCCTCCTCTCCCTCACCTGGGAGCTGTGCAGATCCCACCTCAGCTGCAGGTCAGTAACTGGAGCAGCAATTTCATCCTCAGTTCTTAAGGCACAAACCTTTTGAGGGATTTCTCATTTCTTTAGCAGCAGCAATCAGTAACCCATCTGCAGATGCTGCTCCACCACCATTCCCCAACCACCTCCATCTCCAAGGCTTTTCTTGAACTACTGATTAAATGGAGACACACTTGGCTGCACTGTGCCTGCCATAGTCTAGTCCTGATGCAATCAATGTCTCCCTGTCTCAGCCCCCGTGCCGTTCTGCCTGTCCTCCTGGCATGATCCCACCACGCCACCCCAGGGCACCCCTGTGCCCACCCATGCTGTCACCCCCTGTCACAGAGCCCTGGCACTCCATGTGAAGGGCTGCTGGAGAGCAGACCCTGCTGAGGAACACCAGCAGCACACAGAACAGCTTGGCTAAAAATGTCTTATTTCCCCAGCATGTTTTAGATTCCCAAAGAACCAGACCTTTCTGTTAATGACCCAACACCCCTTTTCTCCCCTCTGTGCAGTCAGAAATCTGACAGTGCTCATTTCCCTGTTTCCATGAGGCTTCCACACTGTCTTCCCCATGCTCAGCACCACGTGTGCCACAAGCAGCAGGGCTTCCCACAGCAGCTATCCTGACAAGAGACACAGGACCCCCAGAGGACCTTGGGGGTTTTGAGGATTAATTATCTAAAACTGCAAAGCAGGTTCAACATTCAGCGGCTTCTGAAATAGCTTTTAAAGAGCCGTTTCTGCACGGGAGGAGTTGTGCAAGTACAGATACTTCCATAAGCTGTACATCAAGTGTGCCCCACGTATGTGCCACTGCCAGGGACGGAGCTGGGAAGGGCTCCCTGAGCTCTCTGCCCACACACCCCTCTGTGCTCAGCCACCCTTGCCCTCACTGCTGCCCACGGATGGGGACTGAGGGCACTGGCAGACGTGCAAGGGGAGTCTTGGCCGTGGGTCTGCCATTGGGGTGTGGGCAGCCCCATCGGGCAGGAGATGGTGCTTGGCAGGTGGGGAGTGGCTCAGCCAGGGCCCTGCAGCACTGACACGATTCCCAGCTGCCTCCCACACCTTCCCCACCAACAGCCACTGCCCAGAATTGAAAGATCTGCCCAGGAACGCCCTTAGTTTTAAAATTATGCCAATTTGCCTTTTCATTGTAGAGAGAGAATGATGAGAAAAGCATAATTTAAAATATGGGCAACTCAGAGTGAGCTGCGCTAATGGTTACCTTAATGATCCATTTTCCAGTTTCCAAGAGACACTTCCAGGGAATTCTCAAAACATGCAGGTAATAAATAACAATGCAATGCAAGAGGTGCCTGGGGAGGCTGCAGGGGCACGGGGACACCTGGGCACGGTCCCAGCCCTCGTCCCCAGGCAGGGCACAGGAGGGACAGGAGGGCGGCTCAGCAGTTGGCTCCCCACCTGTCCTCCAGGTGGAAGGTGCACCCTCTGGGTCCCTGCTGGCTGCACCCACCCCGCTGAGCCACAGGAGTGCTGAGGTGGAACCAAAACAAGCCCTGAGCGTGCTGTGGGGGCTCTGCAGTCGGGACAATATATGGCAAGCGTCACCCTGCCTGTGGAGCCCAAAGCAGGGCGATAGCGCGCCGGGGCAGACACAACTGGGCCACGGGGACAGCAGGCAGTGATGCCAGACCCAGCACACGGTCCGAAGGCCAAGGTCAGAGCTCTCACAAAGCAGCTCGGCAGCTTTCATGGGGGGAAAAAAATACCCTTGGTATCTCTCTTACGGCTGTAGAAGAGCGTTACTGTTGTTTCAGAAGGTTCCTGTAAGGAAATGGAGAGTTTTCTGAGTTCCTGCCATATGCAAATATTTACGGGGAGTAGAAACTACCATTTTGCAATGCAAGTACTTAATTGTCATTAGTTAAATTCCACCAAGCAGCCACATGTCACAACACATCCAGAAAGCCAAGAGCAAGCACAGGTAAGAGAGCAGCCATTCACTTCTCCTGACCCACAAAGGAAGTTTCCATCTCAGCAACAGGCAATACAGGCTGCCCAAAGGGAGCCAGGGCACAGCAGCCCCCTTGCCCACAGCTGCCCACCCCTGTGCCAGACTAGGACAACGTGATGAGGGCTGCCACACACCCTGGTGCACCCAGCACAGCAACCCTGGAGCTGTGCACTCTGGTCCCACACCTTGCCCTTTGGGGAAAGGGGAGGAGGGTTACACCATCACCACTGTGTCCAAAACCTGTCTGCCCGTGATGCTGAGGAGGATGCTGAGCCCAGAACTGAGCCAGCACTCACACAGGAGCTCAGGTGACACAGAACCCTGTCCAGGCATTTCAAGCACCGTAATTTCTGAGACACTCTAAAGCTGTCAGGAAGAAGTGCTGTCTTTGAAATGGCATCACCTGTGCATGGCATTCTCAAACACAATATTAAAACTAACTGATTTCCCCTCTGCGGAGCTGTGGGGCTCCTGCCTGGCTGAAGGTCTGTGACTCACACCAAGGGGCCAGACCTGTGCTCAGCAAAGGGCACAGCTGCTCACTTCAGGCACATTCTCGTGTCCCCTTGCACTGTCATTTGACTGTCACTGACTCCAGCCAGTGCTGAGCTGAGCCTGCACCTGCAGCCACCACACCACGTTCATGCACAGAACAAGGCCTGCACAAAAACTTTAAAGCATCCCATCTGCTAAAATGCTTTGAGCAATTTAATCTATAAACATGGAGCCTTGGGCACTGAATTTATCTCCTTTCTTCTAAATAGCCTTGAGTACATTCCCAATCTGCCTGTGCCTTGTTTTCAAGTGTGACGGCTGACAGCAGAGGCACAACAGCATCTGAGAGCAGAGCAGGTCACAGCGTGAGCCACAGGTCTGGTAAACACACATGAGAACTGGATCACCACCAGATTTAAATAAATATTAGCAGACAACAATGGGCTTTCCAAACATCCCACCAATGGGGGCTGGCCGGAGGAGCACGCCTTGGAGAAGGAGAAGGTCCTCCCACTAGCAGCGCTCCAGTCCTGGCACTGCCTTCCAGCCTCAGGGGAATAAATAGCTTCCACAAGCACAAATCCCTTCTCAGATCTCCAAATTAAACTTTGTTTTTTTCTTCTCAAACACTGTGCTTACTTATTTTGACAGTTTATTTTTCACACAGCAGGTCCCCACTGCAGCTGAAGCCTCCCCACCCCCAGGCACTGGCTCCTTTCCCTCCTGTTCTCCTCTGTCATGCACGAAGGCTGCTCCAGCCTGGAGCTGCAGGGAGCCAGCCCCTGTTTGTCCTGCACTCAGGAGGCAGCCCCCACCTGCCACCTGACCGGCCAAGGCACCGCATGCCCTTTGATGGGATGTATGGCAGAGCCACAGCATAACCCAGACCCCCGAGGAGACCTCCTCATTTAACAGCAATCCTGGACTCTCACCTTCCAGTCTTCCCTAAGGAAAAAGCAGAAAATGAGGTTATAAAAGTGAAAGGTGGCATGTTTGCTACACCTGGAGTGCAAAGCCACTCTGCAGCCTCTGCACCTCACTGGTGGCTGTGGCAGAGGCTGCTGCCTGCACTGGGGTACAGCTGAGACCAAAACTTATGCCTCAAAACTGATCTCCAGCCAGGAGCTCAGGGAGCAGCTCAAATAAATCAGCTCACAGAAGACAGCACATTTGATTTCCCCAGACAGGGCAGGTACCTACAAAAAGAGACAGCACAAGCACATCGCAAGGTCACTTCAGATAGGAGCTCACCTGATTATGAAGCACAAAGAGGACAAAAAGCAAAGGAGAAGCAGCACGAGTAGGCTTCATCCTTGAGGAGCACCCCCGAGGTCACCAGTACCCTACACTCTATCCCCCTGGTGACTGCAGAGTCACCTGGAGTCACCAAGGACAAGACCTTGGTGTCCTTGATGCACAGAGAGCCCTACTTAGTTCCCAAGGAGACAGTCTGTCCTGACTGATATTAATGCAGTTAGTTTAAGCCACACCATGAACTTCCATTCTCAAATCCATCTCTGCTGACAAAAAGAAAATGTGACTGTAAAGAAAAACACAAATAATGAGATACTTGATGCATATATTTCATGCTCCAAGAGAAATCACAATGATGCCAGATGGGGGTACAGACTTACAGCTCCCAGGAAAGCATCCAGGGTACCATGGATTTGTAGTGCGAGGTACCAACATCTGCACCTGTAGGAGGAATTTTACCTTCCCTTCTCCTGAAATAAAGCACAGTGATGCTTATGAAACCCTCTGGAAGAGGGGATGATGCTTATGAAACACTCTGGAATCGGGGATGCAAGTTCTTGGTGGCTTTTCCTACAGTAGGTGTGCTGGGCAGATCTCCAGAGGAACAGAACACTGGAGCAGGGTCCAGCCACAGGGCACAGCACCTCAGGTGAACCAGCCATGCGGCCTCCAGGCATTTCCACAAACCACATAGCAAATCAATGAAGCACCACTGTGTCCCTGACTGAACCCAGCAGCTGCTGGAGGGAGGGTTGACAGGGCAGGGATGGTGACTGATGGCAGTGCCACACGCAGATGCCCTGCTCACCTCTGTTCTCCAGCCCACGGGCATCTTCCTCGGCAGCCCAGCGGGAGGACAAACACTGCAGTCACATTCACCAGCCTTCTGACATGGAACAGGACCCCAGGGCCCATGTCCCACTATCCCATCAGCACCTCCAGCCCATGGGCAGCACAGCTGGGCAGCACATCTGGGCAGCCAGCCCTCGAGCTCCTCAGCCCTCTGCAGGGACCAGGGGACTGCACCCCTACCCCTGCCCTGCAGGAGGATGCTACTGGGACAGGGTGCCCTCCATGGTCCCCCAGCAAACCACAGCTAACCACAGCATCTGGTACAGCGCTGCTGACAGAAACCCAAGGCGGAATAATTACAGTGTCACACAGAACAAATGTATTCGGAATTTAGCTTGTCAACAAGGACCAGGCGGTGCTCGTAGTTAGAGGCCAGTGGTGAGCTCCTGCCTGGGCTACTGAGGGATGCCAGGATTCATTCCCAGACTTCGAAATTTAAAACAAAAAATATTTGACCCGCTTCCTCTGGCAGTGGGATTATTGCTACGGAAACCAGTGCTGCAAATTCTGCATTTTTATTTCTCCACTGGATGAAGCATGAGGTGAAAACAGTCAGACGGCAACCAGGGCAGGACCCAGTGTGGAAACATGAGGAGACCACAAACACCACAGATTTGGCACCCGACTGGGGAGCCACACAACGTGAGCCAGCACCCTCCCCGTGGTGCAGCACAGAGCCCTGGGGACAGACAGGGATGGGAGGAAGAAACAGAACCTCCCATCTCGGGCAGCAGCCCCCCTCCTTCCTCTCTTACAGAGGGGATACCAGGGCCCACCGTGGTGGCACTGCACTGCTGGTTCCAAAACTTACCGCAGAACTGAGTTATTTTTAGGCATGTTTATACCAAGACCAAACCTCTTCAGAGACACAGCTGCAGGGGCATAGAAATCCTTTTCCTTATTATGTCTGGGAATGGATACGAGCTCTATGTGCAGAATTTCCCTTCCGCTCTGCTGGCAAAGCACTGCGTTTCTAAAGGAGACTTCACGACTTGTGCAACACTATCATGTTCCCGTGCCCTCCAAGTGGATCATGTTGTGAGTCATCCCAGACAGCATAAACACACTAATTATAACCAAGGTTTCACATATTTAATGCCAGGTCTCCCTGGTACTCTTAGCACTGATCTCAGCAGCACAGGCAACATAGAGGCAAATTCCTCAGCAACCCATGGCGACTGGCTGACATCCATCTGGCCCTTCTGCTCCATGGCCTGGCCTTCCCAGAGTGCCTGCAGCTCACAGCTGCCCACACCTGCCAGCTGCCACAGGACTGGGGCAGGACCAGCCCTTCAGTGATGGATGGATGGATGGATGGACGGGCGGACGGACGGACGGACGGATGGATGGATGGATGGATGGATGGATGGATGGATGGATGGATGGATGGATGGACGGACGGACGGACGGACGGACGGACGGACGGATGGATGGATGGATGGATGGATGGATGGATGGATGGATGGATGGGCTGCCAGCTGTGTTGGTATCAACCCCAGTGGTACGCACTCCTAATTCAGGGCATTTCAGCCCAGCATGGACTGGGAATCAGCGCTGATATGCCAGTTTGCTGTTTCAGTGACACAAGGCAGGGACAGCCAGACCTGTCATTTTGGGGGCTGAGAGCACTTCTGGCGAAATACAGAAGGCAGAGACCCGCAGTGCTGCCACAGTGCATCTGGCTGATCCTAGGGACTCACGGGCTTGGGAGGTCCTCCCATCACTGCAGACCCACACTGGAGCTCACACCTGGGCAGCAGTGACCAGAGAGAGCCATGGCAGTTTGGGGATCAAAGCCCTACCCGCTCTTCCAAGCAGGTGAGGAATGAAAGCAGACAGGAATCATTTTCTTTCAAGCCTGCCTGCAAACCAAAACACAGATGCCGCATCTAATTTTAGGCCTCACAGCCTTGAGAGTGTTCTCTCGAGTCTCTGAGTGAGCAGCAAGATAGTCAGCTCGGGACATGGTGCCACAGTGACCGCGCACCCACCTTGATCCCGACTCTGAAATGCCAGGAGGGCAGAGGCAGAGCCTCATCCTCTCCTCCGGCCAGGAGTTATCAGATCCCCGCTGATTCCAAGGGATCCTGCAGGACACACCGAACCCCTTCCATTAACTGGAATCATGTGCAGAGGGACTGGCTGGCCACCCTGCTAACCCCAGGCTGTCACCTTATTCATGCTGGACACGATAACTGCTTTAACTCAGGCCATAAGCCAAGGATTTAAGCACCCACGTGGCAAAAGGGAGGGTGAACTGAGCAAAGAGAGAACCGCTGTCCCCTGGGCCCCCCAAGGTCCCACCTCAGCTCGGTCCTGTGCAACCCTTGGCACAGCTCCAGCGTGATATTCCGTCCCAGTGCTGCACTCTGCTCCCCCTTCAAAGCCACTCCCAACACAGCCCAGAACCAAGGACTCGGCACTTGGCACAGGCTTTGCAGTAAACAAGAAAGGGAAAAAAATGCCTGTGCTGCTATTGTTTTTCTAACCATTTAAAGATGCTCTCTGGGGACTTGGGAGCAGACTGGGAAGTAACAGATTTCTTTGCAAGGAGATCTATTATCAGGGAAAAGACTTTTTGACCACAGGGGACATGTGAAAACAAAGCCAAATACTGAAAGCCAGAAAACAAAATCCATGTGAACAGGCTGAGTTCATTGGGATGACCTCACACACTCTGGGGCATGCACGGGACAAAGCTCGGAGCCAGCGCGGAGAGGTCACGGTTCCTGCTGGAGCCAAGGCTCCAGGCACCGGACCCAAGCTAGACAGGCACCATCCAGCCTGCCCTGCCAATGGAGCTGGCACTGCCAGAGAGCAAGAGAGGGGGCCGGGGGTGACCTGGGGGGTTGGTTCTCAGTGTCTGAGCAGGGAGAAGCGGCGACGTCCATCCCATGCCGAGCCCTGTGCCACCCGCACAGAGGCTCACGCAGCCTCAGCTTGGAGCATGGCCACCTCTCCTTCCCACAGGCAGCACAGGGCACAGTGCCCGCTCTCCACACGTCTGCAGAGGGAACGCTGCAGGCCCCGGGGCGAGGGATGGGTAAGTTCCTCCTAGAGAAGGGAACATACACACTAATCTCTGTGTATGGTGATCACACAAAGGAGACGATGAATGTCCACAAACGTGCACAGGCACACACACGATCCAAGAGAAACTGTAAATCATTTGAGCTCTCTTTGCAGGGGGATTTCATTTTCCAGTTAATGCACCTCATCACAGCAAAAAATCTGATCTGCACAAAATTCCTTTCCTCTTCCAAGAGGAAAGAGGAGCTGCTGAGATACCCTGTCCCAGCCCTCCCGATGGCACGGCAGGAGAGGTGCGGATGCTGCTGTGCAGAATGGCGTGAGGGGGAGGAGGCAGGAGCCTTCGCAAGGAAATCACTGATTCAGAAACTTGTGCCTCGGCTCTGCTCTCAGCACATGGCCCAAGGTCAGCATTTTTTCTGCCATTTCTAACCAGCAAAGAGGCCAGTGCAGCTAAAATAAGTAAGCACAGCCAAAATGCTGAGGGACTAGTGAAAACACCAGAGAAGTGAAGTATCATCTTGGGACAGACAAGAAGCCTCCTCCAGCCATCCCCAGGCAGAGTAAGCACAGGGGAAAGGAAGCAAAGCCCAGGGCTTTCCCATCTCACCCTGGGGACTGAACACATCCTTTGTAAAAGGTACTTTGGAGATTTGCAGCGTCCCCTCTGGCATTTGTGGGGATTGCTCTCACAGGCAGCAATTCCAGGAACACTCAGCAGGATGAGTCTGGCAAGAGAAGACACTGCTCTAACACAGAAGGATTTGCCCCCAAGGTTCTTCCCAAAGCCAGTGGCTGCAGCCAGCCCATTCCTAGTCCTTGCTGGAGCATATTGGTGCGGAGGGAGAGGGCACCCACCAGCCTGCACCCATCCAGCACACACTCACCCAACCTCAGGCAACTCACCAGTGCATTGAGGCCAGGCTGGACAGGGCTTGGAGCAACCTGGTCTGGTGGAAGGTGTCCCTGCCTATAGCAGGAGGGTGGAATGAAATGGACTTTAAGATTCCTTTTAACCCAAACCACTCCAGGAGTCTATGACCAGACTCCTCAGGCTCCAGGAAGAGCTTGACCCCGAGCCTTGTAGGTGGTGCTGGCACCCAAATCAGGTGGCCAGCACACAGGACATCCTCCCAGCACCAGCTGTCACAGACCCCTGGCTACAGACACTGAAGGAGTTAAAGACAAATCGTTATGACTGTGGCCATGTACAGCATGTGAACAGTGGCCAGGACTCTGCATAGAGCTCTCAGACAGCTCTCCTGCTCTGCACAGCCCAAGCAGGGCTCTGCCAGCCCAGGCACACCCTAAATGTGTCTCAGGGGCACCCAGATCTCAAGGCAGATCTGTAAAATGGTAAATGTGCCTGTGCCTTGTTGCTTGCCCCAGGTAAGGCTGCCCACAGTGCTCCCTTCCCTCATGCCAAGGATGCCCTTGGACCTCCACCGTCAGTGTCCCAGTATTGGTGGTTCTGCACTGACTTATCAGCCTGATTTAAGCTATCTCTTTTGCCCTCAGAGCTGGTTAGGAAGGGACAGCCACCTTGTCTGGGTCTTGAGTTCAGTATGGTCCATCTACCACCTCCAGGCAATGCCACGGAGGCACCCAACCAGCCTCTCCAGCTCAAACATGGGCTCATTCCAGGAAGCATTATATACTTAATAGGGTGTGCTCCCTTCCCCTTTAGATGGCCCAGGGAAGCCCCCAGACACATGGAAAGAGCATGGGTGCAATCCTCCCTGCAGACACCCGAGCTACCTAGAGCTGGATTAACTTGGGGAAAGGGCAGCAGCTATAAATACCTGGAGAACTGGCTTATAGTTCTAAGATTAATTCTACTACTGCAAATCACATAATCTGAGGTTCATGTTCCTACAAATCATTTCCATCACTTCTGAGGACAAGCCAGCACTCAACTTTGTTCTCACTATTTGCAGAGGCCTCCCTGGGCAGGGACTGGGGAGCTCCAAGCCACAGCACAGCAGGTGACCTCGTTCTTTCTGGCCTCTGCTCAGACTGCACTGAACAGGGAGAAGGCAGTGGCAACAAGAGCAGCAAAGCCAAGCTGAGCCAAGCCAAACTGAGCCTGCCCTCTCATCCCGTCCCCTGCCCGTGCTGGCACCCAGGGAGCGTGGCAGCTCCTGCCTGATCCTGAGGCACGACGCTGCACTCCCGTGACCCCGCTCCTGCAAACACTATCCTGGGAGCTGGACAGGCTCAGCCCTCCCCAAGGGGCACTGGGGTCTGCAGAGATGAACAGGCCAATGGAGGAGGCACAAAGTCCAGCACACAGCACAGTCCCCAGGGACAGTCCCCAGCACACAGCCAGCCTGGGCCCCAGGACCCCAGCACTGAGCTATCGGGGCTGCTGCCCAACCAACGCCTCCTGCCAAACCTCATCCCCTGCCTGCAGAAAAAGGGCAATTCCTGCTTCCCACAACTGCCTGGAGGATGAATGAATTGCTGTGCATGAGGGCTTCAGCAGTAAGGTGCTGCTGGAGCACAAGTACTACTGCTGGGAGTATTGTTTTACTGTCAGGGGATACTTTGAACCTCATTTAAAAATACAGGCAAGGGGAATCAGGGTCGCAGTGGTTAGATTTAAAGCAGAACAAAACACAAGGACACACCACAGCACCTGTGAGCACTGCCCACTGCAGGCACCTGGCAGGGGTGAGCAGGGCACCCCCACCCTGGGGGGCTCCCCCATCCCTCTGCCCCTCACCTGGGGCTGGCAGGGGGATTAAGTGTGGCTGGACATGGATGAGCAGCACAGGCAGGTCAGCAGAGACAGAAATGGAAACAGCAAGAGGGAATTTGGATGGAGAACCTCCGGCACAAGTCTTTGCCATGACAACTGGGCCAGTTCCTTTTCAGTGAGCTCCCTTGTACCACTGTTAGTGTTAACAAACAGAGCCAGCTCTGGTCTCCACAGTGTGCAGTGACAGTCAATACCAGGGCCATCAGCCACTGCCTAGGCCACCATCGGGCACACCTGCACTGGCCACAAACTAAGGGCTGATGTGACTCTATCTGTCTCTTAATTGTTTACTGGGCATAAATGCTTTGCTAAAATGGGAGACAGGACATCTGCCTCCTGTGCATGCTGTCTCCTGGCTTTTTGGAGGCAAAGAAAGAACTGGTAGGGATCTGGTACTCCCCCAGGAAACGTGCTGATGCTGCTTCCCTATGAACATAGCGAAGAGCTGGGCTCATCCAAGGCGGGAGGAGACTGCTCCAGTCAATGCTCACATCTTACCCAGTGACAACCCCAGTGAGAGGTGCCTGTATCCTCTGTGCCACATGACCACCTGAATGTGGTGCCACAGAGCTGCCCTCTCCAGCTGGCCCAGGCTGTCCACGATAGCTTGGAGGTGTTTGCTTCACATTGGTTTGAAGTGCAAATGTGCCTTCTCCAGAAAATCTTCGAAAAAGAAAATTCACTTTAACTTGCAAAAAGTAATGAATTGAGCTGCACAGGAAGAGAAGAAGCCCAAGGCTCACAAGCCCCTCTGGCAGCTCAGCTCAGCTCAAATCCTGGTTCAGCACTGCCTTGGGGCTCATGATGCCATCCTGAGATTTTCCACTTGCAAATGTGCTCAAGACTGCAAAGCTCCCGGAAATGCATTGGGAATGCAGCAGGAACTGAGCACCACAGGCAGAGGTGATGCCTCTCAAGACACAAGGTCATCTTGCAACACACCAAGCACAAAGATTCTCCTTCTGAAACTCAGGTGTGTGCGGAGGTGTAGGGCTCCTGTGCCAGGCATTTTGGGCTCCTGCGCCAGGACCATCCCAGACACCACTGCAGCCCCAGGGCTGTCATCATCCCATGGCACCCATCATCCCACGGCACCATGCTCCCAGGCCTTGTGCTGAGTGGATGTGCAAAAAGAATCTTCTTTTGTGCTATATATTTCCCATGTTTCAGAGCCATCCATGGCTGCACAGATCTCTGTGATCTACCAGGGCAGCTCTGAGAAACAGTTTTTACTAGAATTCATAGAAAGTCTCCCACAGAATAGTTTTCTTTCAGTAAATATTCATTTGACAAATTTAAAACATTCCACAGGATGATAAAACAAATACAATTTCCTTCTTTTGTAATTTTAGTCCACAATCACGAGCAGAAAGTATCCAGTGCAAACCCAAACCCAGCAGCCTCCAGCGAGTGCTCCAAGTCCAGCCAGCAACTGCCAATGAAGAACTCTCAAACTGGGACAGCCACCTTCAAAACAGCAATTTATAAAATACAAATGAAGGTCCGTGCCAAGACAGGAGTGGAATTCATGGGCATGACAGAAAAACACAAAGAATTGAACTACTGCTCTCTACTACAAATTGTTCTGAACTCTGTGGCATGAAACTGCTTTCATCACATCCAAACAAAATGTTCCCATATGACTACAAAATTTCCAATATTTCAGGAAATTTGGGGATTTCTTCCTGCAAAACATGGCACTGTTTAAAGCTTTCCACCCAGCTCAGGAGCACGTTCATGCAGACTCTGACTTCTGATCTGCTCCAGCTTTCACTGTACCTGTTCCTCCCACTGCCCATCCACAGTCCGCCTTCACCTCCCGCTGGGATGCGACGCTGGCCCCTGGAACGGGCACAGAGCGGGCTGTTGTCTCTGCCAGTGCCCAGCACGGCCTTGGAGGGTCCTGGCACAGGATCGAGGGGAGCTGGCATCGCCCCTTGAATGCCTCTCGCATTTGCTGCCTCGCTACAGTGTTTCTGCTTTGATCCCTTCCAGGACGGTCCCACACCTTCCTCACTGAGAAAGCGGCCAGAGGCAGCGGCAACCAGGAATTGTGGGCTCTGTGTCACTGGGACACGATCCCAGCTCCAGCACCCACTGACACCCGTCCCCATGGTGCGGATCCTGCCCTGAGGGCTGGTACCCATCCCCATGGTAGGGATCTTGTCCCAGAGAGCGACACTCATCCCTGCAGTGGGAATCCTGACCTAGAGGTGACGCCTGTCCTCTGGACTACAAAACACGCTTTATCTCTTATTCTTGATCAGCATTTCGACATACCCTTCTGTCCTCAGAAGCAGCACCAAAACACTTCCCATTGTTAACTGGCTCTTGGGCTGGAATGAAGTTCTCCTAACAGGAAAACCAATTTTTACACCAGAGACTGGCTGCAAGGAGTAGTGCAAAGCACAGCTCATCTGTGCAATGGGTGAGTACCAGGGAATCTGCAAACAGCAGGAAGAATGTAAAAGCTGCAGAAGCAGAAGAGCTGCCATGGGCAGATCCTGTACACCATCCTGCCCTGAAGCCTCAGGAATACAGGACAGAGCACACAAAATGCCTGGGTGATTCTGTTCCACTGGTGCTCCTAAAGCTTTCTGTGGATTATTTCTTTGCCAAAATTTTCTGATTTCTCAGCCGCTGCTTCCAACACCAAGCGCCCCACAGAGCCTGATCTTGCACTGCAGCCAGCACGTGAGAGAAACCATGATGGAATAATCACTGCTGATATCGAGCATGAGATTATGGAACCAGTTTCCAAAGGGTGTGAGAGGTCAAAAATTCCAGATGTGGAGAAGAGGATGGGTGAGCCCAGAGGAAGATGGGGCAAAGTCTGTCCTTGAGCAGTGAAGAGGCAGAGAGAGATGCCGTGTGCTGTCAGTGGCCAGGCAGGTGCCACACAGACATGCCACGTGTCTGCTCCTCATAGCCCAACCCCTGACAGGTGACCGATCTCCCCTTCCCAGTGGAAAAGGGAGAACTGAAGTGTGAGAGAGCAGGGAAGAGAGGGAGGCACAGGTGGAGGAGGGAGGGGAAAAGGAGAGACTCAGCATATGCTTGGGAGTGAGGAAAAGGATCCTTCAGTGCCGTGCTCCAGCGCAGTGTGGGGCAGTGCCTGCTCAGCTGCTCCCTCCGTCCCAAAGGGTTCTCCTTGCTAAGCACAACTCCCACATCCCGGCGGATCCTGTTACCCAGCCTAAGGTATCATTTGTTTCACAGCCTCAGCTCCAGCTGAGAGAGATGAGCACCCTGCCACAGCCTGGGAACACGGCAGCTCACACTGAGCTGAGCCCCGAGTTCTCTAATCCAGCCCCAGCGCTGCTGTACATCGTGTTTAACACAGCAGACCCACGTCCCTTGGTAGGGAAAGGATTGAGAGGTGCTGAGGAAGAAATTTGTATATGTTTACTCTTCTCCATTTATCAGGAACCAACAACAAGGTTTAGCCCATCCCTGACTCCCCCAACCTCCCTGTTCATGGGTTTGTAGGGGCCAGAGGGACTGGTTGCCCACACGCTCTGCTTGTCTTCCAAAGAAATATTTACATCCTATTGCCAATCCCCAGGGCAAAAAGATCACACAGACAACAGCAGAGTGGAGGGTCAGCCCCTTCCCCAGGGCTTTGGAGTCCTATCAGCATGGAGCTGGGGGTCCTCAGAGTCCTCCTGGGACAGCTGCTGGGCACGGACTGGCACTGAGGGCAGACCTGAGAGCAGCCTCCTGCCTCATCCCATCGCTCAGGGTAAGAGCTGCCCTTCATCGCTTTGTCAGAATCTTACCTCTTCCCTCCATAGGCAAGGTATTATCTGTAAGCCATCCACAACTACAGAGCTGAAACAATTACAGAGCCCTTGAGCCAGGTGATCCATAAACACATGGCACTGGCCCAAGCTGATCATAGCTGGAATGTGGAGAGGAGTCACAGACAGGTGTGACCTGCAAACACCAAGATTCCAACCAGTATAAGCAACAGGTAGCAGCAGTGATAGCAAATGCCACTTAAAAACATCTGAACCTACATGGACAGCAGATTTTCCTGAGTCAAGAGCCCCTTAAATAATTTTCTCCCCTTTCATTCCCTTGCTTTGGTAGCAGCCCCTTCTCTGATTCCATTTCAGCTTAAACCAGAGGCCAACCGTCCCTACCCACCACTGGGATTCATCTTCCAAGTCATTCTGTCAGTGAAACCTTGGCTTTACTCTGTCAGTGCTGTGTCTCACTCCTGAAATAGGTCATTTAGTCACCTCAAAGACTGCTGGTAGTAATGATGCAACAACCAGAGAGCACAAAGATGAACAGCTCCTAGTCCACGGAGTAACAAAAGCTGGAATTAGTTTGCTAATTCCAGGTAGGCACAACTGGCCCAGTAAGGGGCACTGTGTCAAAGGCTTTAAATTAAATCAAATTCTGTTAATGTTCACAGTCTTTCTGTGCAACGTGTCAGCACCTCTAAACCTGGACACCACCACGCCATACAAAGGAGCAGAAGCAGCTACAGACTGACCCAGGAGCTGCAGCCATCCCAATTCCCAAATATGGGAATATTAACAAATATTCAACAAATATTAACAAACTTCTCCTGCTTTAGTGTCATATGCGGGGTGTTTGTCTCTAACTCAAAAAATACCTATCCAAACCCAGCCACAACTGCAGCAGGGTAGAGATGGAGCTTGGGAGAGCTTCACCTGGGAGGTGACACACAACGTCCCGTGTCTGTGTGGGATCCCCTGCATAGGGTCCACAGGCAGAACAGCCACACAGCTGAGCCTTCTGTCAGGACAAACCTGCACCACCATCGCCAGCATCTGGAATGCTGAACTTTAACTTGATTCCTCCCTGCTCCCTCTGCGCTGATTCCAGGAGAGATTTATCCAGACTCCAGAGGCACACCCAGGGTTTGCACAGCTCCTGCCACGTACAAAGCTCACAGCTGGAACATACCCACAGCTGGATTATTTTTGACCTATCTTTAATTTTATCCTTTTTTTTTT
>VWZG01005604.1:34317-73235 GCA_013396735.1 Grallaria varia
GGCCCCGGCCGAGTCCCGCACGGTCTCTCCGTTCGTTCGCTGCCCGCGGCGGACCGGCCGTGGGTATCCCTACGCGGGTCACGCACCGGGATGGAAATCCTCTTGCTAGCAGAGATAATTAGTGCAGGACCTACCGTAAACAAGGCTTGAGCTCCCCTTGCTGGTCCTGCAATAACAGTCCTAAAGCAACTTCTCAGAGGCAGCATCCCCAGGCAACTTGGGAATGAAATAATTTTCGTTTGAGGGACCTTAAAATAAGCCCGTTACTTTCAGCCCCTTTGGAGACAAAGGGGGAAAAGTCATAAAGAAGCGGAGCCCGTGGGGAAAACAGAGAGACATGTCCAGTCTTTTAAAAGCCTTTTTACAAGCTGTAGAAGATAAAAACAAAAATCAAAGTCCAGCCAAGCAAAATTTGGCAATGTCCTCCATTCTGCTTGCGTGATCGAAGAACCCAGTGTCCCAACAGCAGAGCAGCTGGAGAAGGAGGATGGAGGAGGAGGAGGATGGTTGGTGCACCAGCGGGGACAGGGTCACTGCTGATGTACAGCCGCTGGCTCATGCCAGGGGCAGGACAGCTGCGGGCAGGGGCTGCCACCCCCGGGGCTGTGATGGGCCACCAGCGAGGACGAGCATTTACAGAGAAACCTTGTCAGCTCTCCGTGTGGGTAAAACACCAAGCTGGGTTTTAGTACCAAGCCTTGTAGTCCCTAAAACACTGAAGCAGCACAGCTAACACCTGAGATGGTAAAAATCAAGGGACATGCTGTAAGGTATGTGCTGCCGAGAGGATGCGGGCTCCAGTGTCTTTGCTCTTCCAGCCTTCCAGAGGTGCCAAGCTTACAGAGCAAAATAGACTCTGGAAAACATTGAGGGGAGGATTCTCAGGGTCAGCCTCGAGAACTGTATTGGGAAGGGCTGAGGGCCGGGGCTGCAGCATGGTACCACTGTGGGACAAGGGCCTCTGAGCCTCAAATAAGACGTGGGGTCTGACCAGAGCTTTGTTTGACTCCACTGTTCCCACAAGGAGGAAACACCCCAAGCTGCAAAGACCTCAGCACAATTAAGATTTTTGATGTTCAAACAGCCTTTTCTGTCTGGGACGGGATGTGTTTGGGCCTCAGCTTCTGGCTCCTGGCTCTGTCTCTGGCTTTGGTCCTGCTGCTAGCATTCCCCTTCCCTCTTCTCTCTCTGCAACATCTGCAGGGCCCTGAATTTTTCCCCCCAGTCTGAACATTGCTGTGGAGTTTGTGGGATGTTGATCATGGCAGAGGCACAGAACATGAGACTCCAAAATGGTTTGTGTTCTTCCCAGCCTGCAGAACCAATACTTCAGTTCTGACTGATGGTCCATAGTGAAGATTTTTTAATTAATTTCCTGAACAGGCATCTTGCAAGAGTTTTTGTTTACCTGGTCCTCTCATGTTTTGTTTAAAATTGATGGATTGTTAATGGATTTTCTGAGTGTGCATGCACATGGCTGCATATGCTGGTGCTTAAGACTCTGTGTATTTTAAACTTTATACTTGTTGGCCAAAGTCATCACATTGAGTTCTAGAGATGTCCTTTTGTCAACTTGAATTTGGTACAGGTTTCAATTCTATTTTCCCAATCTCCTAAATACACATATTGAGGTGATTTGTAAGTGGAATTCGAAGTCCCCTACAGGCATTTAAAAGGGACCTTCCCCATCGGCTGAGGTCTGAGCTGTGGATGTCACAGGCAGTTTGGTCTTAAAGTTCAAAGTCAATTTAAATGCACAAGGAGGAAAAATTTGATGATGATGGACTCCATTGTGTGTCACAGAACAGGTGGTTTGCCTGGCCTCATCAGGAGCAGAGTGAGCTGTGATTCAGGCAGGAGGACATGCAGAGGAGACCTGATCCAGCACAACATTTCAATGCATGTTCGTCTTAAAGTGTATAAATAGTCCCACTGAAATCTAGGAAATACTCCCATGCTTAAGGTTAAGGATTTGCTTAAGTGCTTTGTTGGATCAGTACCAAAGCCATTCTTTACCAAGTGCTGTCAAAAACATTGGACACCAAGAAAATACTTTTTCTGATAAAATCCTTTGGCTCAGAATGCCCTGTGCGACTGCTCAGAGCTGCAACAAACAACATCTTTCAGAGAGATAGGGGCCATTCCATTAAAAATTTCCCTCTAGACCCAAGAGTAACAGCTGGTTCTTCGCTTTGTTGCCTGAAAAAAAAGTCAACACCAGGTGGTCTCTATAAGCTCAAGATCTACAGCATGGAGAGCTCAAATGTTACCACAGTCCTGTGGAGCTTACCAGGAGCAGAATCAAACTTTTTTTCACCATTAATCTTTAGTAAAATGAGGCCAATAACACAGAGTTCAACAGTTTTGCTTTCATTCTGTGAGGCCAATTGCAGGCATAAGCCATTAGGCAGTCACTTAATGAATTATGCTGGTTGTACTCCTCCTTTTGGGCAATCCCAACTGTGAGCAGATGTCAATGGCTGTGAAGCCGTCTGTGGTACACCTTGTGGAGATGTCAACAGCTGTGAACCTGTCTGTGGTATGCCTGCCTTTTCAGTGTCCCCAGCCTGGCCCTCCCACCACCACCTGCAGGCAGTACCAAGGAAGGAGCCTGTAGAACACCACCCTGGTTACTGCTGCCTCCCACTTTTCCTCATTATTCCATCCAGTCTGTTATTCTTAGGCTGCCTAGTGCTACACAGCAGGAGTGATTTTCTTAAAATTTTAAATATTTTTTAGCCATTTGTGTCAATCCTAGACTGCTAACTGCCTTTTCTCGTCAGACATGCAAGTTCACATGGGTGGGTTAAGAGTCTTTAAAAGTTGCCCTTGCAGGTGGGTGCAGAAAATATTTTCACTTTCATTTGTTTTAATTCTGAACATTAAGAATGTCTCATATTTCTTGTGGCTTGCCCTTCTTGTTTAGGGCCACAGGTTGCTTAACTGTACCCTGCATCTCTCCTTGGTGGCCAACACTTGTGCTGCTTTTCCCCAGAAAGTCCAAGTGCCCCATGGGCAGGAATCACCTGGCTCCTCACCACTGCTCTCAGTCAATTTTGATCAAGCATTTGGGACAGATCAGTGGGAGGACCCTGCTGTGCTCATGTCACCCTGCAAGCCTTGTCCCAGCAAGGAGGGATTGATTGTTCATTCTCACCGCTCAAGAAGAAAGGAGAAGACAAGGTTGACCAAGGCCTGACTCATGGCAGGATCCCCCAGGCAGTCCCTGCCCAGAAACAGCATCAGAGCAGCAGCATCCCTGCTCAGAGGGAGGCAGAGGGGATCCCTGCAGAGGGGATCCCTTCTCAGAGGGAGGCAGACCAGTGTGGTGCCTCTCAGATGCCTTTGTTCTCATATCTTGGAATAAATCTTGCTTTAAATGCAAGACTAAATGATGTCTTAGGTAATACTTCTGGAACAGTTACAATCACCTCAGGTGTTATTCTTCCCTTTGCCCAAATTATCCCTGTCACCTCCACAGGTGTTTTCCTTCTCTTACAACTTGGAGGCTGATTTTCAGAACAACCTGTTCATGCACCTTAGTGCGAAAAATTAAGTGCTCGGTCCATTTGATCAATCCTTGTAGTGCCAAGAACGTCACATAATTTCACTCCTAATGGAAGACACATTTGTAGCATTTCCCGTGTCTTACACAATTGCCCTTTGGGCAGAGTTTGGAGTTCCTTAGGAGCCAGGGAGGTGATACATGAGTTTATGACTTCTGAGTTCCAATATGAAAGCTGGTCCAAGGCAGCAGCACTGGCAGATCCATTTTCCCAGCATACAGAAGCCTGGGTTAAGGCCACTTCCATTGCTGCCCAGGGATGACCACCTAAGGTGAGATGACAGAGGTTGATGGAGGTTCAGTGGCTTCACTGAAGTCCATGGGTCCTTCAGTAGGCCAGACTCATCCAGGCTTCAATATGGAGTTGATGTTCAATTGTTGCTGCATGTTTGAATACTCTGAGGATCTCAGGAAGCATCAGAATGTTTTCCTTTGTCTGCACTTTCTGGTGCTGCTGGTCTTTGTGCCAGCTGAGCAGGCACAACTCTTCCTCAGCACATCTCAAAGGTCGCTGTACATTCCAATTTCCAACACCTCTACTTAAACACCCTGTGAGACATCCAAATATCAGAGAGGAAAGCATATGAGGACTCAGCTAAGAGTGACTGAGGGGATGAGATTGTGTTGATCATAGTACAGCTGCTGGGGGAAGAAAATTGCCCATTGCAAACTTCAGTAAAACAACGTTGTTACAGCGTAGGTCACAAAAACTCTGAAGCAATGTCCTAGAGGTGTAAGCCTGCATAATTTACTTCATAATCATATTTTCACTGGTAATTGGACACTGAGGAGTGCATTCTTTCATCAGGAAAAATTCCCATGCCCTTTTAAGTCATCCCCCTTGAACCTTGAATTCTGTCTATATTCTCTCCATCTGATTCTGAGCTCTTTTCTTCCTTCACTGAGCACAGAACTCTTCCTGCAGAGTGTGGCACAGGTTGGTGTGACAAACACCCCTTGTACACTATAGAGCCAGGCAAGCTTCTGGAGGGGAAATTTTCCATCCCTCCTATTCTCTTCTGTAGGTGGCTTCTTTGCTGCATAATGCACACCCCAGGGCACCCACCTGGAGGCAGATGCGAAGTCACTGCCGTTATTCCACGCTGCAGACTGCTCAGTGTCCTGAGATACCAGGCAAGGTGGATTAGGTGTGTCTTTGGGCTCACCCTTGGGCAGGTAAATCCAGGCCTGACCAGTGTTCATCACTTCTGTGCACTTTCTGAGGGCCCAATCTGCCCCTCTGGAATAAGGAGGAAGAGTGTTTGGGTAATAAATTAAAGGGAAAACTAGAATAGTGTACCCCCAAGAGAGACTGTAATGACAAAAAGTATTTGGCAAGAAAAGCCTCACTTAGATGCCCTGCAAAAGAAAGCCATAAACATGGGTAGTGTAGTGTCTCCAAAGTGCCTCCAGTGAATCAAAATTATGAAACCTTTTGGTGCAGAAGTCTGAAGTCTCCAGGACAGCTGCAGCACAGTATCTTACCTTTACACAGAGGTGAGAATAATTTAGAGAGAACTCAGAGAGGCTGGATGGGTTTATGTTCCCATGTGTTCTCCTGCAGCACAAAAGTAACCTGTTGGTGAAACGGGTTTTAAGGGATTTACCTCCCACCACCCTTCAATTAGTATTGACAAGTTTTGACTTACAGTACAAAAATCTCCTAGTAACATCATTCCAGGGGAGCAAATCTTGGCATAAAGAAGGCACAGAGACTCCCAGCTCTCTGCACCCTGGGCAGATGTATAACTTCTCTCATTTCTGTAATGCTGTTCCTATGGGCAGCAATATGAGGTGTTTATTCCTTAGGCTTTACCTTTGCTTCTCAAATTCCAGCCTCAGCAGGACACACTGATGCACACATGAGGGTGTGCACACACACAGACACAGACACACACAGACACACATACACCCCTCAGTCTGGTCCTGTACTGGGAACAGGGATTACACCACTGGTTTGCAGCCCTTCTCTGACCCTTTGGGGCACTGACCAGAGAACAGACATGCTACCAAGCTGAGTGTTGGTCTGTGCCTTGCTCAACCAATAACAAACATTTATTAAGACTTTAAATTTGTATCTGGGACTGTATTGCCCAAAGCTTTCTTTGTAGAGCTCATTATTGTTCCTCATGTGAAGTTCTCTGGGCACTTTAGTAAACTGTTGTTGCATGTTCACTTGGGGAGTCTCTGCACTTGTAAACTATTGGTAGATGTATCATGTTTCTGAAACATCAAGAAACTGGCAGCTTTACTAACAGGAAAGTAAGGGAAAATATTTTTCATATTATGTCTCTCCATATTAAACACAAGCAGTCTGCAGTGCCTGTATGTATTTGTATTCTGCTGTTATTCAATCTCGCCCCCAAGGAATCCATCCTTTTAATATCCAGCTCTATTTTGAAAGAGAAACTAGAAATGCCCTTTCCGAACAGTCAGGTTTTGAATTCTGACGGATCCCCAGGGCTGGCCTGGTGTCCCCCCTTCCTGGAAAGCCAAGCTTGTTAACAAGGTCTCTCTCTAATTGCACGCCCCACCCCGGGCTGTGATCCCCAGCTGGTTTGCCATCCGTCTCCCTGCGGACACCAAGAGCTGCTGGCTCCTTTCTGTGCGAGGCAGGCCCGGGGGATGGCTGTGCCTCTCCAGCTGGAAGGCAGGCACCGAATTTCATTCCTGGTCTCCTCTCCTCCTCCTGAGCCTGAGGCCACACTGGCCACATGTGGCTGGAAGGGGTGGGGGGCAAAGTCGGGCGCAGTTAATTCCTGCACACCTTCGATTTGCTTATTTTGATGGACTGTGTATCATGTTTTTTATTGCCTTTAGACACAGTTGTAACCTTTCAGGAACAGTCTGGTGCAGCATCCTGTTCTAACTCAGTCAGCCCAAAGCACCGACTTCTGGGCTTGTTGGTACCAAACAGGCACAGCCACTGAGAATATGAACTCCTGTTAGGTGGTTTTCCTTGCAGCAGTACAGCCCAGGTGTATAACAGAGCAGGGCCAGCACATCAACACATACTCAGCGTTTCTTTCAGGCTGGTACATTCTGTGATCCCTTAAGCAGATGCTCTGCAGTGCCCATCAGTTCTGCAAAGAGAGAGGCTTTTAGCTGTGTTAATAGCTGAGCCAACTCCATGGATTTGGAAGAGGGAGCATGATGTCTCTCCTGTCTGCTGGGGGATGAACATTGTGTTTGTAAATCTGCAGCAAAAAGCTGGGCAAAACATCCACATAACAGAGAACACAGCCTAAAAGGAAAATAGAATTCCCTTGCATCCCAACCTCTCTCAGTTTTCTGCCAACCTTTTCTGGCAAGCCAAGAGTTTCAACCAATTATTGAGTGCTTCCTACCTCTTTACTAGCACTGCCCACAACAACTCACATCAGCTCCTCATTTCTGCTCTATTAGACAAAATCCTGTCTGATGTTACCAAAATAAAGTAGAAACAAAGCAGCTGTGTAGTCTGCTTAAAATCTACTACCACTGCTAACGCTCTGCCCCACAAAGGATCTTTGAGCACCTTAAATCTGTGCTGTCTGCTGAACAGGACCTGGACTGAGCAGCTCTTCACCACAAAAGCAACAACAACAACAAACCCCCCCCCAAAATGTCTTTAGCATTTCAGCCCAGGAGAAACTAGTTTAGAAGAAATGCAAAATGTGGATGTCCCAAAGACCTCAGCAAAGCCAAGGACATGACTTCCCCCCTTGTTATTCACAGTTTCACCACAGGACAAGGGAAAGGTGAAGGGCTGTACAATTTTTGGCAGCAAAAGAACCAAGACATAGAGTAGCAGGAGAGGCTGCTGTCTCTCTCTCTCTCTCCTTTAATGGCAGTCGGTCCTTCCCTTTTTGATTCTCTTGTAGCACTGCAATAGGAAAGGAACCCCTCAATACCTTTGTGGGTTTTGTAAGACCAGAGTCCTGCAGCCCAGCTGCTGTTCCTGTGCTCACAGGTGACAGATGCCTCCGTCCCCAGGCAGAGACAGGCATCGTCCCACACCATGACCAATGCAGCTTGGAAGATCCTCCAGCCCTGGAACTGAGTTGTCATAGAACAGCAATGCTGGTCTGAACAAACAAGAATGGGTCTGGTTTGTGCATAAATAGTCCTGTTATACCTGGAACACAAACACATCGAGTGTTAGATCAATGAACCACGAGACAAACATAAAGGAAATGTGAATTGGCTGTTTCACGCCCCAGTGTAACAAACACGCTGAGAGACCACAAAGGGCAGGAAGGGGATCTGAGAACAGGATTTCTGCATGTCTTTGAGCCTCTACAATCTTTTTGGCCCTGAGGTTTGTGTAGAGTCCAAACCATGTGTACTTTTTGGTGGAATCTAACCAGACATGAGAAATCCCTGAAGAATGAGAGACCTGGTTCAAAGAAGGAGAAATCAAAGTGTTTTAACAGTGCTGCAGAGAAGGTTGGAGTACTATTGATAATCTCCTTGGAAAAAGATTTAAGAACTCAGAAAAACAATTACTGAAAAGGAATCTGTTGTTTTTACCCGTGCAAGAGCAAATATTTAAACTTCTATTGAAAAGCCCCAGTGTGTCTCAAATGCATGGAGTGGGCAAATTCACAGCTTAGTCCTGACAGGATCGGAGCAACGCCTTGTTTTGGAACAATTCCAGGAAGGGTTTTCATAAACTGCCTGAGCAGTTCCTCACCTGTATGAGACTCTGTGACTCCAGTATCTGTCCTGTGCCACAGTGCATATTGTACCGTCCAGTTTGTTTTCTTCTTGCCCAAACATCTATTCAGTGACTATTTCCAAGGACCAGTAGGTTGACATCAATCTTATTTTCAACTTTCACTTCTCCCTGAGGTGTAATTGAGCTTGTTCCCACCTCTCAGTTTCAATCCAGATCCCGGTACTGGGCAGTGGCTGCCCAGTGTCCTTGGGAGTCCATTTGGTAATTGCCTGTCACCCTCATGTTGTCAGTGGTGGGAGCGAGTACTGCAACACTGTCACTCCTCAGCAGTCTCATGGCCTGAGAATGGTATTTAGAAACTGGAAATCCAATTGGTTTTCTACACCATTCCCATTCCTTCCTTGGCACTGAACCATTCCTGTGGCTCCCACTGGCTTTGCAACAAATATTTTAAAGCTTTCTCTGTTTATCTGTGGCTGTACCTCAGTGTTCTCAGGTGTGTGTCCTGGCACCTTTCACATGCAGAGCACTAGGAAATAAACCTGCAAAACTTCCTTTTAAGGTCGGTGAGGTTTCTGACCCTCCATCTCTTCATGCTAAGTTCTCTGGTTTCTCCAAACTCATAAAACAGTCACTGTCAGAATCGAGGTTAGACTCAGAAATCCTGAGCTCCTCTTCCTGGCGATCTGACCTTGCTGCTCCCACTGAAACCTCCCGGTTCAGTTTCCAACTGGCACATTGCACTGCCCACACCAAGAGCCACCAGGAGCCTTTAACCCTTGCCTCTGGGGAAACCCTCCACGTGGGGAGAGGCTGCAGGGGTGGGGATGGGCAGGTCCTTCTTGGTAAGAACAGTTCAGGGAGCTCTCCCTGAGTGTCACAGGGAGCCGTTCAGCTTAGACGTCCCTCTTAAAGGTCCATGTGCAATTTTACATGCTCTGAGCATCTCTTATTGGCACTAAGAGTCACTGTAATTGCCCTCCCTGTAAACAAAGAGTTTAATATACCAAGGGGAATTCACTTAACTCAAGCCATGGCAGATTTATAGATATGAAACTGAATGCCAGCAGGTTGTTAGCACTTCAGGAACTCCAGTTTGTTACTTTATAATCACATATTTATGGTTCCCTCAGCACATTGTTTTTGTCTTTCCATTCATTTATGGCAGGTCTATTAAGCTGCCACTGCTGATGTGCCAGGCCCTGGGCTGTAACTCTTTCCAGCCCTGCTGTGGTTGCACTTTCATTCTTCTGGGACTGGTTTGATGAAAATCAGTATCAGTGCCCTGGAGAATACGTAGGCAGCATGTTCTGCCCTATGCAGCAGGCACAAAGTGAAGCCTGTGAATGATCTGTTCTCTGAGGAACACTCTCCTTACAAGAAGGATTAATTATCCTCAAGCCCAGGTGTTCACTCTTTGAGGGTGAGTGTTGATCAACTGAGCCCAGGATCTCCAGAGCGGGGAGCTGAACTCTGGGTGTGCTGCCAGGTCTGTGAGAAGGGGGAGCAGCCCCTCCCACCTGCCCACCCTGGCCCCTTATCCGGAAACTTCCCAGGCTTTCCCACCTAGCACAGCCAGCACATGTTCCCACCCACGCTTTTACCTTATCCACATCTTTCTCCTTCTCTCTCTCCGCTTCCATCAAGGTCTGGGGTATCTGTAAAGCTTTGCCAGAACACCCAACCCTATGACACTTATCACATTTATAGAGAAGGATCAGAGCCCAACAGTGCTCCCCAAAAGTTAGGAAATTCAGTTCATTTCCAGAAGACTTCTTCACAGAAAGGGCAGTCAGGCATTAGAAGGGGCTGCACAGGGATATGGTGTTGTCCCCATCCCTGGAGTTGCTCAGGAGATGGCACTCAGTGTTCTGGTGTGGTTGACAAGGTGGGGACCAGCCACAGGTTGGACTTGATGGTCTTGGAGGTCTTTTCCAACCCGAATGATTTCGTGAATCTGTGATTTTATAAAATGAGGTGCACTTATAAACAGCTGCTATTTTAAGGAGCCTTGGAGAAGTGACCTTATTGCAAAGGCAGTTCTAGTTCCAGAACTCTCTCAAATTCAGGCCATCAATGTGCAACTGCCCCCCAGTGAGGACGGGGTTTAGGGGACAGCTCTAGTTCATCCTTCCAACAGAGGCTTTTTCTTCACTTGTCTGTTTCATTTGTAGTAAGAAATTCAGCTAATGCACTGAGAATTCTTGTCCAAATGTCAATTTATTTAAGAAACTTTTTAAAGACTTTTTTTTCCTTGTGTTGTGCAGTAGATGGAGTTTTGCTGATGACTCATTCCCACGCAGGGAATAACCAGAGAATGCTCCATTGTTTTCCTCCTTTATACCTCTGCCCTTTCTTTAGAAAAACACAGATTTTAAGTTAATAGATAATCTAGAACTCTACAGCTCTTCAGCCTAGTTTAAAAGCATACCAAAAGAAGCCCGAAGTTTCCACTTTGCACGCAAAACAGTAAAAAAAGGCAAAGCAGTTCACAAGGGTTTGAATTCAGCAGCCAAATCACTGAGTGCACATTTCCAAGGACACACAGGCATTGCTGAGCCTGTGGGAGCAGCTCCCAGAGCCCCCCGTGCTCAGGGAATCAGTGGCAATAATGGATCGGAGCTGCGGCAAAGCAAAACAACAAAAGGCTTATGATGAAACTTGGGATGTGACTTGGACCATTTTAAAAAATGGAAAATTCACCCAAACAGCAGAAAATAGAGTAAGAGGAGTCTGAGGTTTATTCAGTTGCTACTGAAGAGAATTCCTGAACAGCAGTGGAACCAGAGCCCGAATTCCAGGCCCCGCAGACTCAGCTGTGCTGCTGTCCTTGAGACTATCAAGTTTGTTTTCTCTGCAAATCTTGCATTCATTTCTAGGAAAAGAAATCAACAGGAATAGTGGGAGCTGTTCCCTTTTGCATATAACCAGCAAGGTTGGTCTCTAAGCGCTGTGATGTGGTCCTTTCTTCCAGGTTTGATGCCCCCAGGAAATAGTTACGAGTCTGTTAGTAACAAAGCCAGCAATAGTGGAATAAAGTAAGTGCCGTGGCTGGAGCACACCCTTGCAGGGCGATGAGGTGTCTGCCTGCAGAGCCAGCACCACTGGCAGCTCTTCAAACAGATGCCGCCTGGTTTGCAGTTCTGCAGCGCCTCAGCTCTTCGGGTCGGGTCAGTTTGTCTCGACAAGAACCAGGCTCACACATATCCAAAGGAACTTTCAGGTCAAATAGGGCATCTTCCTAGTTAAGAGGGATGCTGAGAGAGGTGGAACTTTCCCCCCATTCGGCTGCAGGATCTACATTAAGCATCTGCTGCCTGCCAGTGTTTTGGCTGGGGTTGGAGTGAGTGGCCCCGGTACAGCAGCAGGGGCAGAGGCAGAGGGAGGGTAGAACTGGGGTGGGCTCGGGCCCTGCAGGGCTGCAGCACTTCTGGCTGTGACAAACAGCCTCAGGGGTCTCATCTACGTGCAGCAGACAGCAAGGATGTCAGCTCTTGGTGTTCCAGCTCCTTTCTTCGGGTGCCTTTGAGGCGTGAGTGCAGGAGCTGCTCTGGGTATGTGTCTAAAAGACAACAATCCATCCAGATACTTACAAAAAGGTTTAAAAGTATTTCTTTGTGCTTGGAAAATAAACAAATGCAACTGAAATTCCGTTCAAGGATCCAGTCTAATAGAAGAAGCAGTAAATATTGTGTTTGTACAGAGGGATGCATTGTGACTATATGACTGTAGTTTTGTTCCTCTGTGATGAGCACACTCGTGTTCGTGGATTGCCTTGGATTAATTTGTGTCCCATAAATCACATCAGCACGGCAGGAAGGCAGAGTCTGCCAGGGACAATTACAAATTCCACCTTGGGCAGGGTGCGAGGGTGCAGACATTTCATCAGGGAGGCTGGAAGTGGTGACACAACAGTTCTGCCCCGTTATTCAGATCCTGCTCCAGAGTTAGGAACTGCTCGTCTACTGCAAAATTTCTCTCTTCAGCATAAAAAATCTGAAATAGGCAGCATTATCAGCAACATTAATTGGCTAGTTTAAACCCTTATCTCACCAAATCCCACTGTTCTGTCTGAGCTTGCAGTTTCTCACCTCCATGAAAGGAAGAGACTCAGTGAGCCACAGGGGACTGTCACAGCACACAAACAAGGAGCAATGCCTGATTTTGTCTGGCTGAAAGCCCATGAAATCTACTCTACTCTAAGTAGATGTTGACCTCTTTCACACTAACCAGTATTTTTTGACATCCATATTTCTTAAGACCTTTCTGAACTGATGAAATATTCATCCCAACCCCTGTGTGTGGGGAAATGAACCCAACACCTGTGCTCAGCTCTTCCTCCTGCCCAGGCTCATCAGCCTGCACAGCCCACACTGAAAAGCAGGCTCAGAATTCTGAATTCTGTCTCCAGTTAAAATAAATATGAGTCCTATTATGTACACTTTGGTTTGCATCTCAGCTCCTTGAGTTAGGCTTGACACCTCACCTGAAAATGTTACCTATATGTACAGAATTTGCTTATATTAAACCCAGGTCTATCTCTTATGCCAAATTGATATACATTTAGGAAAGGTTGTTAGTTTAACAGGAACTAGAACTCTGTTCCTCACTTTGTCACTGCCCTGGGAAAATCTGTTTTCTGTTGCTCTTTAATCTGGTGTCTGTGACGTTCCCTCTGTCTGAGTGCCAGCCCTTTGGGGTGAACACAGTCCACAAATATCGTGCCTGGAAAGGTCTGACCTGAGTTAGGCTCTCTTCAAACACTCACGCCTACAATGTGAGCCACACTTTCTGTCCTGCAGTCTGCTCTGTTCTGGTACACAGGGAAGGGAGGAAAAATCAACACCTTTGCCACTGCTGTAGGAAGGAGTGACTTGGGAGTTCTGAGCTCAGGCCACTACCCTATTTTTGTACCAAAGATTGTCCCCAACAGTAGATATATTCAAAGCAGAAAAATCCTAATTGTCAGCTACACTGCTAAATTATTCCAAAATTCCTGTTTTCCCTGTAAAAAACTGAGAGAAGCAGCTAAATAAGGTAGGAATGTCAAAGCCCCTTTCCCAACAGCGCCCCATGTAACCTCCAGCATGTGAGGTGCAGCAGTTGCTTTGAGATCCCTCCATTCCTACAAGAGAATTCAGAAAGCAGAAACCTTGTCTAAATAAAGACAACCTTGGCGAGGCACATCATTCCAGCCAGTGATTGCTGATTTCTGTCAAGGCAGCCTGCGGTCATTGCAAGGCCGTGAGGCAGGAACAGGGAGCAAAGGAGCAAGAAAGACATTTTTGTGGAAATAAACAAGAGAAAGAGCAGCCGGCGGCGAGAGATTCATCTGAGTGCTGGGAATCCTCAGTACTGTCCAATGGAACACTTCAGGACTGGCTGTTTCCACACAGGCTCTCTCCAGAGCAGGGTTTCCAGCCTTTACACCCTTCCTAAATCCCTGGTCCAATTCCCAACAGCCAATGTAAGCAGGAGAAAAGCAGCACAAGTGCCTGCACATGTTCTACACACATCATAGGGCTACGTATGGCATATGTGTATGTTAACCTTAGCCCTACATGTATGTTAATTTTCTTAGAGGATCTGAATTTCCCTTGAAAATTTTTATGCTTTCAGCACTCAAAAGAAGCTGGATTTCAGCTTCGTGGAACTCAGAGGGAGCAGAGGGCAGGCATTCTGTTTCAGACAGGTTACCCACAGGGACAGTGTGGCACAGAGCAGCTTCCTTCAGCCACGATGTGGGTTCTGCCAAGGAGATAAACTCAGACACACAAGGCTTCCCCCCGACCCAGCCAGGCTGTTGCGCACAGACCTGAGACTCATTGACTTCTCCAAGGCGAGACCCTGGAAAGAAGAGCCCCTACGCAGAAATGTCCCTGCTCTTTGATGCAATCCCTGGGTAAATAAAGTCCTGAGATCAACTATAGCTGCAGTTCAATCAACTGTAAGTTCTGTCTGTGAAACTTGGGCTAGTTGGGATGAAAATGGGATGGGCAGGGAAGTGTTCTGATATACCCTTATCAGAAACTGGAAATAAAAGAGCAAAGAGCTGAGCGGCTGCTTTACACTTTGACTGGAGCTGATGGCACCAGGATTAGGCAGAAAACTTTATCAGATATTTGGATGTTCATTCCTCTCCAGACACATGGTTTCTCCTACCTACATCAAGGAAGAGAAGGGAAGGTGAGGTGGTAGTGGCAGGGGTCTCACACCGGTCTCTGCAGGAGACAAACCCCTGTGAGAACTCCTGCCCTGTCCTGCAGCAACTCGAACACCCAGAGGGCCTCCAGACCACTCCAGGCACTTGCTGCCTCTCCAGCTATGCACAGACTTCTGCAAGTGTGGTTCTTCACCTGCAAGAAATAAGAAGGTGCTAAAATTTAACAGTAAAACTATTGAGATCTTTCCTCTGGTTGGAGGCACAGGAAGTTTGTCCATAAGGGTCTTAGGCTGAGATGTATTTTAAGAACTGTCATTGACTATTTTTTATTAATTTATTGCAGAACATCTGTTTAAAAAAGTTCTGTGAGAAACAGTGATGTGAAATGTCTGGAACTCAAAATATTCTGTTCTCATAATGATAAATCATAAATTTCTAATCTTTAAGGGATATTCTGTATATCTGATGGAGTTCAGCAAATCATATTTGATGAAAGACCTTACCTTAGCAAGTTCAACCCATGGTCCAGAAAGAAACTTCAGGGAATGTGGCACCAAGAATGAAAGATCAGTTCTTTGTTGACGTGTCTGTTCCAGGGTTTAATCACCTTGCCATTAAAAATGAGTCCCTGTTTCTTATTTCAGTCTCTGACTCTGAATTCCAGTCACCACCTTTTTTTCTCCATCAGACGAGGCAGGACTGGGCCACATATGCTACACAAAGAAATTATTATGGATTTTTTTTTATTCCTTCTTCTGTTGTCTTTTTGATTAAGAAATTAAGGGAATAAAACTTTAGGGCCATGTCCCTTTGCAAAGGCTGTATGTTGCAAAATTCTCTTGACTTTGGAGCATTCCTAAAACTCTCAGCTGTCCGGCTGTTTTGCTGATCTCAGAGCTGGTGACACACTCATGAATTCTTACACAAGCCACATGTGACAAACCAACAGTAGGAATGAGATGTTTGACAATACAGTGTAGATCAAACAGCCCTTCTCCTCCTTCCACCAGTGAAGGACCATTATTTCTCTTTTACAAACATGCTCTGAAGACAAAAACCTCAGGTTTTTGATCCTCAGATGCCTGACCCAGCACTGGAACTAAAATGCTGACCAAAAAAGCAGGACACCAAGGTCATGTACTCCATGCTGTCCTGTCAGAAGTCAGGACACGGTCCCCCAGAGTCCTGTGAGCTACACGCAATTACAGAGGCAGGGAACTGTGGCTGTTGCTAAATGAGAAATACCACCCTGTACATGGAACCCAGTTTCTAATTTTGTACTGGATTCCCAGTTCTGCAAGAAACCACAGAAAATATCCATTCCAAGCTCAGAAATGCAAACAAGTAAATGAATATGCAAATACTGTAATTAATTTGTCTAGGTTGCTGTCACTGCAAAATGGCCACTAAATTTAATGGTGTGAGTAAAACTTTACAGTTTCCTTGGTATTTTGGAACACTGGCAACAGTATCATCTTGCAAAGAAGTGTGATTCATCCGAGTGCTTAGAGGATGGGAGCCCTGGACAGGTTCTGGAGCTTCTGACCAACACAAACAGCTGTAAATTCAGTAGGTAATAGTGCAAGTCAAAGGAAAATAGGGAGAGAAAGGAAAACATGTGGCCAGAGTCTGAGAAGTGGATCAAAGTTCAAAATGTGAAAACAAATCCATAAATTCAGACAGGGAAGTATTTGCTCTTGCCTAAGCACGTACAAGAAATCCTGCTGAGGAGATTGTGTGGGACATAATTCACAGAGACTCAAAAGGAAACTGAGCTTGGACACCCCTGTACCAATGGAATCTGCAAACCTGCAACAGTATTGAGGACCAGGCAGGCCCTGGGCTTGAACCCTGGAGGAGTCCAACTGCAAATTCTGTGGCTCTGACCCCCTCTAACCAACACCATCTCCAGGATGTTCTGCAGCAGCTCCACTCTCTGGTGAATGCTGACACAGCTCAGTAATTACACCCAAATGTTAAAATATTATAAACTGAAAGATTCTGTGTAAGGGCTTCACTAAACCAAGGCATGAAAGAGGTTGTGCAGCAATGTAGAAAGGAGTGATGTTCCCCTGCAGCTGACCATGGCTGGTACCATATGCAGGTGGCTTCATGCTAAAAAATCTATCTGGTAGGGAGGTTATAGAAACCTTCTTATTGCTTGCATGTAGCATGCTGAGCTGTGGCTTCTCTCCGGGGCAGTTTGCACATCAGCACCATTTATTTTTGGCCTTGACAACTCCTAACTTCTGTGGTGAGTGAGAGCACTGGGCTCCTCAGGCAGGGCAGCAAAAGCCCCTGGTGATGCTGAGAAGGAACCAGTCTGGATCTGCAAACCCAGCCTGGGCTTGCAGGCTACAAGGGCAAGAAGGGTTGAATGCACCAGAGGGATACACAAACAGCTAAACCCTGGGCAGGCAGAGGGGCAGTTGGCATCAGCATATGGGTGAGCTGGTGCTGGCAGAAGATAACAGGGTATCAAAGTAGGCAATTGCACTTGGAGTAAGTTTTTCTTGAGAAGAACTATCTGCATTTGCCAGCATGGGGCATATTGATGGTCTGCAGCTCTGGACAATGGCTGAGTATAGATCTACCTCCTTCCTGAGCAGAAATTATGGGCTTGGAAAGCACTTGTTCTGGCAAATAAATACAGAGAGCTTAGGTGGTTGTAGTTAGGCACAAATACAACACAGAAGCCATAGTTAATTTTAATGAAGCTTTACCCTTTGTCTTTATTACCTTGACTTTAAACAGACATAATAAATGCTGTTCATTACTCAGATTTATTCTAAAGGAGTCCAAGCTTCCCCAGCTCACTCTTCAATCATCCTCTGTCTTATGTTTCTGTCCCTTCTTCCAAAATTCTGGTAGTAAATAAAGTCACAGTGCTGTGGCGAGCCTACAGGCCCGTAAAACATCTTGGGTTTGGCTTGTTGGGATTTTTAACTGCCTCTGTACCACTTAATTTCAGAGACTTGGGAAGTTCAATACTCCTTAGCTTGCCTTCTGCTTCAAGATAGCTGGTGAAATGTCTGCTGACACCTTGTCTCTAGTGTTAGTGAAAACAACAGTCAAATATGAAATATTGCCTGGTGCCTCAGCCACAGCACAGGGATCAGGGGAAAGTGCTGCTGTCTTGTCCTCCATGCCTGGACATGGACAGAAGGTGTGAGCTTATATCTCATGCACATTTGGGCACAAAGTAAAATACACATTTGGGCACATACTGAAATACATACCTCAGTCAGAGCTTTTTTACTCTAAAGATGATCAAACACTGGAACAAGTTGCCATGGGGGGCTGGGGAGTCTCCATCCTTGGAGATATTATGGCCTTTATAATATAAAGACAAATCAGCACAACTGTGTATTCTGTCTCTGCTGCAAAGCAGGAAACAATGCTGGTATCAAACCCATCTGAATGTTGGAGTGAAATGGGAACTGATGTCTCAGAAGCAACAGGAGATAACAGCACCCATTCATCTCTAGGCTTTTTGTCAGTTTGGAAAACTGGGGGTTGGAAAGACAGCCAAAATCATCCAAGACAATCTCAGGCAAAGCACAGAACAAATTGATTAATAACCTCCTCCTTGAAACTCTGGACTGACAGAGCCATGGCTAATTCATTGTGGCAGTGAGTCGCCCAGGACTGATTGTGACAGCCGTACTGCTTTCCATGGAGGGATTTCAATCATTGTCATGGGAAAATGTTGATAGAGAAGTTCTATAATAAAAGGGAAATTGAGCTTCTAAGATACTTGGATCATTTGGAGTCATTCTGTATAGGATTGATTCATCCAACTTGGGCTTTTAAGTTAATGAACTCTGTTGGGCAACTGCAACCTCTCCTTTTTCTGGACTGCAAACAGTAATCAGTCAAAACCCAGCCCTGATGTGAGTGGAGAAGTACTGATGGCAAAGTGTGCCCTTGGTGATGGTCTGGATATTCATTGGAGCCTGCAGAGAATGCGGCTGCCTAAAGAAACTTCCCCCCTCACACTGCAGAACCACCAGGCTGGGGTTGTTCAGGGATAGCCCCAAAGAATGAACAGAGATTACCTGTCTGGCAGTGAGTTGTCAAGCACCAGAGAGAAAATAATTCCTTTTTGAGAAAAATCTCAAAGCTTTAGGCTTGCCTTGGTGGTGTTCACCAAGTATTGGTCAAGTTTTCACAGGAATTGCAAATCCCAATGGCAAGGAACTGCAAGGTCATAGCATATGCTTCAATTATCTTCCAAGCACACCCTGGAGTTAAAACCTGTAATCCAGTTTTCTCCACGGCCTTCGTTGGTCAAACTGCTTGATCTAAATGTAGATCAAAAATAAAACCTAATGGTTCTTAAACCTTTGAATGGAAGCATCACAGCTATTCCATGTGGTTGCAGTTCTCCCAGTCCTGGGCCTTGGGCTGGGTTCTGGTCATCCATTCTTGCATGGCCCTGTGTTTCCATGAGCACCCAACGCTGCATTCGGACAAGCCTTGAAATAGTCAAGGCAGAAAAGATTTTGATTTTTGAAATAAAAATACCAGAACCAACACCACACCAAGGTCTCACAGGATTCCTTAAGGATGGAAAGAAGCCTCAACAACTAAATTTTACTGATTTCTCCTTGAGACTGGGAAAAGAGAACATTAAATGGAGGCGTTCAAGAAGCTTTTAGAGGATACTCTCAGGCACATGGTGCCACTCTCGGGGATGGTGCTGTGCAGGGTGAGGAGTTGGACTCGATGATCCTTGTGGGTCTCTTCCAACTCAGCATATTCTGTGATTCTGTGAGAATGTTCATTTGACTGAAAAAACAAAAGCAAAACTTGCTCTAAAGCCAGAACTGAGATGGCTTTCCTTTCCAGTATCTGAAAAGGATAGTAAATGAAACACCATGAAAATATCACATCTCACAATCATGGCTATGATTACATCAGGCTTTCTAAGTGGAGCTTGATGAATGTGTGCAATAAATACAGAAATAAAACATAGGAAAAAATCAGAAGTCATGCGAGTTTATGTAGTACAACGCTGAAAACACTTAAGAATGGCATCATCACAAACTTGAACTAGCTCAACATCCTTCTAATGATTTTGGGAAATATTTCCCTTTGAATGGGAGATAATTGAGACACAGAAATGAGCAGAGGTGAAGTATTAATCCAGTGGCACAGGTAGGGAAAGCCTCCTCTCCTTCCCACTCCGGCTAAAGGTGCGTTGGCATCAAACTGCAGCAAAGCAGCTGTGAGCCAGTGTTTGGGTCTGCTGCAGGCACCAGCAACCCTGGCCTGATAAAACAATTTTGCTTTTGCCTTAGTAAAATGCTTTATTCATGTCAGCACCGCTGATTAGGAAAGATACATCAGCACAGGTGTGAGAATCTGTGAGCACCAATTTCAGATGGTTCACTGACATGTTTTAGGATGCTGTGAACTTTCTACCTCCAGTGGAAGTGATGCTGGGTCTCCACCTCCAAAGCAGTGAAGGCTGGAAGCCTGAGTTGAGACAGGAATTCCTGGGAGCAGTCCCAGTTTGACTCACCTGGACTCTTGCAAATGCAAACATTCATCAGTCTCGGGGAACGACAGGGAAATCATATGTGTATTTAGGGCTCAGACTGAATTCACTCTGCCTTAACCTCTCTCATGGCTGAGGAAGTGCTTTCTAATGCATTTTCAAGTATGTGGCATCATTTAATTTAGTTTTATTCTAGCAATAACCCACCAAAGAATGTCAGGGACCCTCCTGATGCTGCTTACAGCAGACCTCTTTTCTGTGGGATCTGCAACTTTTCATTTGCATCAGTCAAAACCAAGAATGTGTTGATGTGGCCTGTTGTTCTTGGCTGCAATACCTGTCCCAGGTTACCTGGTTTCTGCTGCTTTTGGATCTGTCTTCCTCTCACCTTTGCTCCCTCCAGCTGTTCTGGAGCATTTTCAGTTATCAAGAGATGGCTCAAGTTCCAAGAACACAAAGTAAATAAACCATTAATGGTGCCTGTACCAAATTAAAATCTCTCTAATCTTTGGACTTTGTACTTCTATCTTTATTTATTCTACTAATTTCATAGCTGGAACAAGTCTAAATATAAACAAAATGTTCTCCACTATTCATCTACACAGCCCAGAGATGTGGCTCCAAGGAAATGTGCTGACATTGTTAAAGGAAATCTGCAGTAGGAAAATCCAGCAGTTTTCAACATTTCCTAAATGACCACTCAAATTACTTGAATCAGGACAAAATCAGGAATCTTCAGCCCACTAAATGACATAGAAAATGGAGTATATTCATCATTCTCTGTCATTTCTTCCCATTTCAAGAGGACTCTCAGGGAGCTTCTTCTGGGGCTCTCTCAGGGTAAGAATGCAGGCAATCAGACCTGTTCCCTGCCCACTGTGCACTGAGCTTGTCCAGTGGATGGAAGGTTAATTTCTTCTCTTCTAGACAAGGCTGTCAAGACGAAATGTCTGGAAACACTTCATAACTATATGGTTTTCAGACAGTGGAGTTACCTCTTATTTAAAGTGGTTGAAAAATCCATCCAGCAGCCTTCCAGAAGTGAATATCACAGTGTTATGTATGGACAAGCAGATGGATGAATAGAAGATTTCATGGCTTCTTGGTACTTTCAAATGCTGTAACTCTGCTGCTTTCCCTGCCCACTAAAACATCAGCCAGCCCACAGTCCAAACACACCCGCAGGGGAAATGAATCAAGGCAGGAGTTCTTAACAGTCACTGAAAAATGGGCTCTAAAAATGGGTAAATGTTTGCAGTGGTCCAGACAGTAAAATACCAGGAAAGACTTTTTTCCTCCTTGTACCAAACAGTTTTTGAGAATGATTAATACATTATTTCCACTGGCTCCAAAACATGCAGGTACAAATTGTTGCACAAGATAAGGGAAACATCTGTTCTTCCCCTGGCTATTGGCTTAAGACTGTTAGGTTTGAAATCCCCAATTACTATCTATGTGTTAATGATCCATGTATGTGGTTGGTTGACTAGCCATGCCTGGTCACAGAGACAAGGGTTTCTGTTGGGAATTTTCTTTTTTCTAACACATCGTAAAGAAATCTGAGTCACCTGGGCCATCATAGCCCTCTGAGGATCCTCAGAGTCACCAAATCAATCTTCTGAGCAAACAGTCAAACATGAGGTAAATGACATCAAACTGATGGAGCTTTTACAAAAAGCATTGTGGAAAGGAATATTTCAATATCCTCTAATCCTCTGTGTCTATGACACTGTAAGCTGCTTTCACACTGCTTAATTAACACACTTATTAATACTCTGTTACAGAAACCAGAATATGTTGTGAATGTTTCATAGGGACTTGCTAACTGGCTTTATTTATTCACACAGCTACGCTGAGTACATTATTACATTCCCTGATAATGCCCCATAATGCTGGTGAAAATCTGCCTGTGGTAAGTGATGCTCCCTGCCCAGGCAAGCAGCTCTCTGCAGATTGCCTGTCCCACAGCCCTCCTGTATCCTTCAAAGCCAAGGGAGGCTGCTGCCAGCATCCAGTCTGATCCCTGAAGCACTGGCTGTGACACTTTTGCCCAGCAATGCCTGCACTGAAGGCTATTAGGACACAGGCTACCTTGCTGTGGACATAAACTCTCATCAAGCTTGATAAATGGTCATGGAACCAGACATCTTTCATAAAAGCTTCCAGTCCTGATTTACATTCTTGAAGGGCTGAGCAATTAACAACCTCTCTCCTGAGAGCCCGTTCCCCTGGCTGCCCCCTCACCATTACAAACCTGTCACGTTCCTGGGTTACACTTTGGTAACTCGAGGTTTCAGCGCTGGCATTTCGTTATGGCTCTGCTGGGCATCAGTGATGGAACAGGCTGTTCTCTCCAGGGCTCTCTCTGGTGATGATCCGAGACAGGAGTTTTGTTTGCTTCAGGCCAAAGATGTGGCGCTGCCGCTTGGTATCAGACCTGCTTTGATACTTGGCTGTTGCACACCTGTGCAGACACCTGTGGCTCCCACAGGCCTGGTGTGATGTACCCAAGTCTCCCACCCCTGGCACTGCCACACTTAGAGAGTTATCCCGTAACAGATGTGCCGGTGTCCCAGGGCTAATCCACCCAACCCCGTCCACTTCCAGCTCTGGCTACCAATGCAATGTCTCCTCCAGGTTCTGCTCATTCTTGTGGGGGAAGCAATAATTGCCTGAAAAGTGACTGAAAGCTACAAAACCCTGTGTCTGGGAGATGGGGCGGCAGGACAGCAGGAGGTCCCTTCCCTTTGCAGTGCCCTCCCAAACCTGCAGTGCATCTGTGTGGCTCTGCCTCCTCTGTGCTTTTATACAACTCCGTGGGGCAGAGTCAACAGGCCTTGTGTAACTGGGCATTTCTGCTTCCTTGGGTTTAGATCAGTTGGGCTCTGACCCCATCAGGGATCAGTTGCTGATCCCCAAATTCCTTGTACTGGAGACAGCATTCCCTGTAGTCACTCTGAAAGAGTCTCTCCTTCCAACAGGATGGTGTGTTGTGTCTCTCTCACAAGCACACAGAGCCACAGCTCCACCTGCACAGTATTTCCATGCTTATTCGTTCTCTCGGTTTGCTTTCCCCTTATTAAAAGATAAAAATACATCATCTCACTTCTGGCTGTGAATACACTCAGAGATTAAAGCCAAAATATCAGAGCGCCCAATTTCCTGATGTGCTCAGAGGGTGACAAGGCTATCTGAGAGCACGAACTGTTGTTTTTCCCACCATGCTCGTGGTCCCCCAGCTATTCCCTTCACTCACGTAATTCTTATCAGTTTTTGCACATTTTTGTAACATGGTGACAATGAGGGACTACTGAAGTTTTCTGACACATTGGCCACAGTGATCTTACAGGAAATCCTATTGACGAGTTTTTCTTGATAAAAAGTAAAAATACAAGTGAAAACTCTCAGGATACCAGCATAGAAGGCAGATATTCATGTTTCTCTTCCTGCAGAGACCCCACTTCTGCCCACCAGGTGTGTACTAGAACAGAAACTCCAGCATCATTGTTATTTTGTGGAACAGGTCAATTATTTTATGCCTTTTAAAAGTGAACAGTCCTTGCTCGAAGGCTTTCCAGTCTAGAATAAAAGGACAGACTGCTCACACAAATTCCCAGCAAGAGAAAATACAGAAGATATCACAAGTCATTAGATACAGTTCTTTGCAATTTCCGTCACTGTATTGTACAACCCTGTCTGGAAGTTCATTAAACAGCATCACGGAAAGTGATTGGATTGTTTTCCCTCCCCCTTTCTATTCCTACTGGAAGAGGAGCAAGGCACACTCCTGCACATAGAGGTTGCTTTCTTTTAGTCCTCAATTTCCGAGTGTAAAGGTAACTCAGGTATCCCTGGCGCGTATGGCAGCCTGCACTTCGGGTGTGACACCCCAATATTCTTCCACAACACCTGCTTCAGTTTTTTTAATTACAGAATTTTAATTACTAAACCTCTTTCTAAGATAAACACGTTGGAACAATGGCCCAAAACAGAGCGGTGACACCATTTAATGTCATTACTAATCTGGGTTCTTGTACAAGTCAGTATTGCTTAACATCCACTAAGAAATTTGAAAGTCAAGTCTCAACAATACAAGAACCCCTGGGGGGAATCCCCAAAAGCAGAACCCGGGAAGCCATTTATTTTTTCCTTCTTGGTTCATGGGCTACAGAGTTATCAGTTCCCATCAAACCTCACCAAAGAAATCCGTCCCCCCTGAGGCTATAACATTGCTTTCTGCTGAGACCACAGGGGCAAACAATGGCTTTGATCAACTAATCATTGCAAGCTTTTATTTACTTTTAATTTCCTTTTTCCATAGCAGATATGGTTTGCAACAAAAGATCATTCCAAAAAGCGATGTGGCCAGTGCCAGAGCAGCAGCACACTCAGCTCCGCTGGGTCGGTCTGAGAGGGGACTGTCCTAAGGCTTATTGAGGGGTTATGGTCATTGTTATCATTCAGGTTTTTGGCTATGCTCTTTTTCACTTCAGCTTTTGGAATGGGATGGGATGACATGGGATGGGATGATATGGAATAAATCTCTGCCTGAGAAGTCTGGTAGATGTCTTTTTAATGCTTTCTTGGTGCCTGTTTCACTGACCATACAACTACGGGGTCCATTCTGTTCCATTTATTCCATAACTGGTAAATTTTTCATTTCAAATCCATGAGGAAACAAGTGATATGATACAGTCTCCTCGGGGCAATGGAAGGCAACTGCCTGAGTGATGCAGCTGGATTTGGAGGCACATCTGCCACAGGTGTCTCTCCAAGCCAGTGCCACCGCAATGGGATTAACCCCGTGGCATGACAAAAGAACAGAGTGAGTTTCTTTTCTTCTTTTCATTTTCTCTTGTTTTTCCGTCTTCAACCAGTGCTCTCTTGGGTACCTCTGGTCTTGCACTACTGATCTGTCTCACTTGCTTCTTCGAAGGGAAATAAGATGTCACCTTTTCTGTCCTGGTCAGCCGTGCAGGCAGCTCAGGCAGAGTCTGTTCCCTCAGGCGCAGCTTCCACAGAGCTGTTGGTTACACCCCAATGAGGTGTGTCATTCCAAACCCAAGGCATTAGAGACTTAGCTAAGGGATCATGGGGTGTGTATATCACCCAGTACTGCAACCAGGTGACTGAGGCACAGCCAGTGAAACCATCTTGTTATTTCCCCCCAGATCAACTCTTATCTGTTGAGAGTGAACATTGTGTCACCATCAAGAAGAAAGCTGTACAGAGTCTGGCCCATCTGTACTGACACAACAGCTCCTGGCAGAATTAATTAGAGTACCCCTAAGAAATGCAAAATAACCACTCCAAACCTGTTTGGTCAATCATAAAACACCCCATGGATCTGGACACTGCTACCAGCCTGCAAAATTTCAGCAAGTGACCATGAAGCTCTCAGGAAATACTGTGCCACCACTGCTGCACAGAGGGGATGGGATTTAGGATGCATCAGGATTTCAAAGGAGACAACCTGACAAGGCTGTTCTAGAAAACGAATAATGACACTGGCCAGCAACTGCAGAGAAAGGCAAAAACTCACATGATTTTGAGGTTTCATAGAAACATCTGAGTTATTCTACTTCTGGGGGTCTGTTTGGCCTGGAACATCTTACACATGAGCTCAAGAGATTCTTAATGACTTTACCGGAAATTTCTCAGCCTCTAATCTCAATCATAGAGTTTGTAAACAATGACATCTCACCATTGTTAGCATTTGCTACACCACAGTGGCTAGAAGAGTGAGTTCACGCTCCTTGCTGGGTCTCCTTGGGGTGTTGGGAAACAAAGACCCTGCTCAGGCTAACAGGAAAGGAGGTATCCCTTGTCCTGACTGACCGAAGGCACCCCGAGCACCTTCCTGTGACAACAGTGTGAACAACAGGGACTGTCACCTGAGATGAAATGCTGCTTTGCAAGTACTAAACAAGAAATAACTGTTCCAAAACCAGGCACTTGCCTAAGAAACTGTCTGTCAGTGCCCATAGGCCATGGCAGCTTTGTCTGTGTTTGGGGAAGAAGGCAGCTGGAAAGCCTCAAAACTCTCTAGAGTTTGATGCAAGGAGAAAACAAAAAGGGCTTCAGGGCACAGAACTAGCTAGGAAAGTGTGCTTGGAAACCGCCAGCATGGAAACTGATAACTGACCTTTCCCACGTTTACAGAAACAGAACTTTCAACACCTGTAACCGGGAGGGAATCTGACTCACAACATCATTTTCACCTCCCAACACAAACAATTCCGTAAGGCTCCAAGCGCCCGCTACACAGCCCAGGAGGCAGGGTGTCTGGAGAACAGGCTGTCTCTGAGCACTGCCACCACACTGTTACTGGGCTTCATTCCACATCTGCTTCAGCTCTCCCAGCTGCATCCCGCCATCCACACGGGCTGTCTATTCATTACTGCTGCTCCGTCCTCTTTACTCGCTGCCTGCAAACAGCACACAGACAGATCCTTCCAGAGCTCACAACAGCGTTACGTCGGGTGTCTCTGTCACTGACATGGCTGATTGTGCACAGCCTGTACCCACCAGGCTCCTGTCAGACTTTGCTGCTGAGCTGCAGCTGAGTGACACCCACCACGGGCTCCAAGGGGACAAGGACGCTGCTCATACGCAGCTGTCAGGACAGAGCAGTGCCCCAGCGAGACAAGCCCCGCTCTGCTGGGAACCCAGGTGAGAAAGGGACATTGTTGTCACAAGCTCTGGTGGGGTGTTCCTGCAGGCAGGATACGCAGTGAGGCTGTTGCCTGCCAGAAGACAGGACAGGGCTTCACAATCACTCATTACTCAGAGCTCGGTGGAGAAAAAAGAATTAGTTGGTTTTGAGCTTTTGGACCATTTTTTTGTTATCCTGTGTGACTGGGTGAGCTTTGCTTAATGTTTCTGCTTTCCAAACAGCAAACCAATAAGACTGAGGTTTGGATGTGGTCATCTGGCACCTGAGGCTGAAACTGAAATCTGAACACTGCCTGATTAGTGATGGAATTCCGGGTGTTGGCAGTGTGGAGCGGGTGACATCCATCTGCAACCCAAGGCTCACACAGTTGTCTCCATACGCTTCTCCTGTTTCCTGAAGAAACTCAGTGCAGAAACTCCTGCAAAATAGTTAACAAATGTCTTATTCTGTACAAAGAAATTTGTGATACTGTGTTAGGAGAAAGTTCATTGAAAATAACTTTTGGGGATTGTTATTAACATCTCACTGCTATCACAATTTGGGTTTGGGTTGTTTCCCCTTCTTTAAAGTTTATTTTATACCAAGTTTATAAGTGTGACTGCAGGTTTTTCTCTACTTGCATAATATCAAGACAATGGAACTAAAATCTGTGGAATGGTGCTCATGTTATTTTTTTATTTTTTTTTCATCTGAGGTAGGTTTATCTTCTTAATGCCAGGCAGGGATGTTTTAGAGATTCATGGCTGGATCCATGTAAAGCCAGGCATAACAGGGAGAAATATGGTTATGGTATTTTTTGGTTAGTTCTGTTTTAATAAGCAAATGAAAAAAAGCAATCCTTTTCATGCTGTACTCCAGCAAGAGCAATTCCATGATTATTGATTGCTATTGGAATTAACAGTTAAATATTAAAATAGCTGTTTGAAGTACAGGATGCACAATGTTCATACTGATTGAGCTTTTTATGTCAAAGCATCATTTGCACTCAAAGTCCCAGTTAAACCATTGTCTTACATAGGATGACATTTAATTACTAGACACTAATTTAATTGCAAGATTTCTGGAGAAAGAAGTGTTAAAGAAAAGAGACACAGAAGGGTGATGCGGAACCCATCACAGTTAAACATCCATCCTCAGGCCAAGAAGCTGAGACATTCCTGTGTTATCATTCACATCAAAAATTATCTCAGCAAGGTAAAAGTTACTCTTTTATTTTTCCTGGGTATTTAAATGATGTTAACAAACTTCAGCTCATTATCCAGCCCTTTGGTGTCTTTGTGTGGGTCTCAAAACCTGATCTACCTCAAGTGTCCGGGTCAGACTCCTGGTCCCCTCAGACCATCCGTGAGGAGGGTGTGGGACAGACCTGAGGGCTGCAGTGGGGCCTGAGCTGGAAGAGGAATTTCTCGTTTGCTCTCCCAGCTTTACAGCTTGTTCAGACAGGCTCTTTTGATTAGATAGGCCTGGGAAAGCTCCCCACCAACATTTTTAATGGTTTTTTTATTATATAGTGCCTGGATTACCCCTTATGGGATGTAGCAACTGTCCTTAAGAAAAAAAGCAATTTCCTCAGCAAGACTTTCTAGATAAAGTCCTTCTCTGCCCTGGTGCTGTTTTGTGGAACCAGGCTGAGGGAGCCCATCTGAAGGTGGAGGAGAGGGCAGAGGGAGAGGGACAAGCCCTGCAGAGATGCTAAGGCCATGGATGATGCTGGTTCCCCTCTCCTTGGCAATGTGGCCTCTCCCTCTCACTGGCTGCTCAGCACTGACCTTCAGACCAAGTTGTTTTTGTCTTTAGGACCTCTGGAATCTCTGAGCATTCAATGCCTTGGGGCCGGCAGGGCTGGAATCCTGGCCCCAGGGTAGTCACAGGGGCAGAGGTACAACCTCAGTCCCTTTGATCAGTCTGGCTGGCAGGAGCCCTGGCACAGGGTGTGCAGTGGCCTCCCATGCTCAGTCTATTGTCAGCTCTGAGTGTGGCATTCCCTGAACACCTACAAGCTACCTTCCAGCTTTGATCACCTCAGGTTATTGGCAAACAGAGGTTATGAGATACTGCTCTGCTGAGCTTCTTGGAATCACTGATATGCAGCACTTCACAAAGGATCAGCAATGATAGTGCACAAAATTCGGCCAACAGAAAATATTTTCTGTAGGATAATAATCACCCAAATGTCTTTTACTGCTCTCAATGAGATACATACTTTGGTGTGCTTCTTGAACAGAAGTAGAAGCACCTGCTCCTGCTGTTCCTTTGCCCTCTGCTCTGTAACAGGCTGCCCACTGTGCCTGCAGCAGGGGGGAGGCTGGCACTCTGCCACACTGCCTTTCAAGAATGTCCCACATTCCAATGGGACAGTCGTGCACCATGAAAAGCACGGAAATGACATTGTAACGGGGCTGATTTACTGCATGTGTATCTACCTGGGTCAGCTGCCAGGTTGCAGGTCTACTGCAAAGGCTTTGTCCTTGATTAGTAAAAAATAATAGCAGTCCCATGCCCAGCCTGCTGTAGGAATTCCAGTGATTCTGGAAGCACACTTGCAGTAATTCACACATTTGAACTGGTGCCGACTGTAACAGGCTTTGTGCTGTGGAGCTCTTTTGTTCACTGCAGGCAGCTCTGTGGCATCTCAGCCTCTTCAGTGAACCATTCCTTCAGCAAGACAGCTATTCAGATGTTGTCTGATCCTTTTCACAGGAAAAGAAGTCATAGAAGCATAGAAGGGTTTGGGTTGGAAGAACCTGAAGGATTGTCTCATTCCAACCTTCTGCCATGGGGAGGAACACCTTCCACTAGATCGGGTTGCTCCAAGCCCCATCCAACCTTACTGGGAGCACTGGGAGCCCAGTCCTCTCACTGTACTGGTACAGTTCTGTCCTGAACACTCATCTTGACTCTCCATTGGTGGGACCACATGTTCCAGAGCATCTAGAGTGGGGTGGGTCTGTGATTTGCTTTATTGTGTCCGTGCACACACAGAGATGAAGGTTCAGGGGGAGTCAGTTTTGGGGGTTTGTTGGTAGCAATGATCTCCCCTGTTACAGTGTTTACTTTGCAGATTTGCACCATCCCTGTGTCCCTGCCTTTGTCAGTGACTACCACAGGAACAGTTAGTGCAGATTGCCTGCTACTTTTGCCCTCCCTGGGCATCCCTCCTGACAGCCAGTTCTGTTAGGCTGTTTGGATGGATGTCCCTTTTGTCAGGGAGGTGAGGGGGCCTGTATGTCAGTGCTCCCTGCTCCCAGTTGGGTCACAGTTACATGCAGACAGGCTTCCTTGTGAGGGTTTGGCATTTGTATTTCTCATTTGGGCCAGATGCACTGAGAAAAACACTAATTAACTACTACAATTTGGAAAACTTCCAGTTCAGGGAATAGATGTATTTTTTATTGGTCACTCAAGACAAAGGATTCAGTGAGAGGCACCATCTGGAGTGCCTAACTGATGGTGAATTCTGAAGATGTGTCTCTGCTCTTATAGGACCTAATATCACATAAAGCGTATTTTGTAAGAAGCAGCGCTTCAAACATTTATTGTTCAGGGAAGAGACTCATCTGTATGTTCATGCAAAATGTGAACCACAATATTAACCTTCACTGAGAGCACATAAATACATTGTGCACTGCTTGGAAGACATCAGAGGTGTCATTTCAAGCATCTTAATTTTCCTCTGCCTCTTCTTTTGTATCGTAGAGTGGGAATAGTGTGCGAGACCATTCCAGTTTGTGTGAGACTGCAGCTTACACATGCTGCATATCGTACCCATGATTTGGCAGGGAGGGCCACAGCTCTGAACCAGCTTCAGGACACTCTGGGGCTCTGCTGCTCTTGTCATCCACGCAGTATCTTCAGTAATGTGGACATCAGGCTGCTGGGCCCAAGCTGCTGGAGCCTGGGCAATGGGCTCCCGCTGCTCCCTGTGCCGCGGCTCCAGGAGTGGTTCTGCTCCATCCCACAGTGCTCTCCTGCAGCCCCCTGCCTCTCCTCTTGCTCCAAGCCAGGCTGGCATCTGTACCAGGAGGGAATGGGAGTTGGCAACTGAGCGTTGTTCCGAGGAAGTTGATGGCATGTTCGAGAATTCAAGGGCTTTATCAGTTGCTACAGTTACTGAGTAAGATACACAGTAACCCATTCCAGTCAGAATCCAAGTTCCACATCCTCTTTTAATGGCCTTACAACAAACACACAGCAGCACGCCTCAGCGCCCTGACCCACAGGGACCATCCTTTGCTTTCCCAGGACAGTGAGGGCCTTTGTTCCATGGGAAGAAGGCACTTGACTAAAGCAGGTGACACTCGTTTGATTCTGAGCCTTAGAGAGGCCAAAATTCCCTCATGCTTTGTGATCCAGAGCCATTGGCTGTAGAGCAATGGTCCCCTCGGAGATACCCTGATCCGACTGATTGGTCTGTTTGCTGATGGTGTTATCATTCCGCTGTTGATGGTGTTATCAGCCCTGTCCATGCTCGGTGAGTTTCCCTTTGTTGTCATCCAGGTCACACAGTGATCCCTCAGCAGCGGTCCTCGCGACAAGCTCCACTGAAGCCAGACTTTGTTTCCTTCCCTGGGATTTCATGGATGCAGCCGGTCACGGAGTTCAGGCACGTGTTCCTCTCTGAAGCGATAAAAACAATACTTCTGACAAACCTACAAATGTTGCTGTGAAACATTTTCTGTGAAAAATCAGACAAGTCAGCGCGAGAACAGGGAGGGAGAGCACAGGTCTGATGGGGAGCACCTGAGCGAGCTTGGGGGGCTCAGCCTGGAGAAAAGGAGGCTCAGGGGGGACCTTCTGGCTCTCTGAACTCCCTGCCAGGAGTGGGGAGCCGGGGAGGGGGGGTCGGGCTCTTCTCCCAGGGAACAAGGGACAGGACAAGAGCAAAGAGCCTCAAATTGCATCGGGAGAAGTTTAGGTTAAATACTGGGAAAATTTCTTCCCAGAAAGGGTTGTTCAGCCCTGGCACAGCTGCCCAGGGTAGTGGGGGAGTCCTGATCCCTGGAGGGATTTAACAAATGTGTAGCTGTGGCTCGTGGGGTAATGGGGGTCTTGGCAGTGCTGGGGGGGAGGGTGGATGCAATGGTCTGAGAGAACTTTTCCAGCCTCAGTGATTCTGTGTCTAAGGAGAAGGAGGAAAAGGACAAAAAGTGATAGAAACTTGTGTGGAAGTTTGCTGGTTGAGTCCAATGTGAGTGCATTCTGTGCCAGTTGCTCACATGAACATCCTGAGATCAGATTAGCTTTGACTTCCCTGATACTTATCTGCATAATTTCTCCGATGTTTTCACTTATCACTTCCTTAGTAAGGAAACATGCCAATAACTTAATACTTGGGCCAAATTCTGTTTGTCAATTCAATTTGTTTTGGCTACAATCTGAAGATTAAAACATGCAACTGAAAGGGTGGATAAAGGGGAAATAGACTGTATATGAAAGGAAGTAATCTGAATGCACAGCCAGAAATCTGGGCTGAGAGCATCCACTGCAAACTCACCACTTGCACCACTTGGATCAGTAACACCTTCCTGTAAATGGCAACTGATGTCACCAGGCCCAAACTCACCTCTTGGGAGCCAGATGTGACCAAAAAGGGTTTGCTCATTAAATACAAACCGTAAGTATCTCAGGCCCATTGTTCTGTTCATTTAACCTGTTTTGGTGTCAGCAATGCTTTGTGCTTTGGTACATTTTCTGACATGACTGTTGCCAGTGGCGTGTAGGTACTGGGTGGGATGTGAAAAAGGAGAACACTAAGGCAATGGATTTGTGTCTTTCACAGCTATTGCCATGCAACAAGGCAAAGACAGACTTGGCTGAATTTGCTGTGAAAGGAAATGTCACCTGTGCTTACAGAGAGTGTAAGGATTAAGACAGCTAAAACCAGGCCCACTCTTTATATATAAATTTCTTTATAGAATCAGAGTAATTAAATTCAGTTTCCTATTTTCAAAACAATCTCCAAAAGCTTTGGTTTGGTGGAGTTTTTTGTTTGTTTTGTTTTGTTTTGTTTTGTTTTGTTTTCCCTATAAAGAAAATAATGGCAGGAAACAGAGCACACAAACATGCCTGCAGCATGATCCCTGAGGAAAGGGAAAAGACCAACAGGTGGAAAAGGAAACACACAGTAATGTTTGTCTTCAACAGGATTATCCAAAATGGGATTCTTTTTTATGTTTTTTTTTTAATTGGCTGAGTAAATGCAATAGAAATCACCTTACTTCTATTGTGTAACTTCTGTTATTCTGCAGATGTCACAGGGCCAGAGCATTTTGGGAAGAGGATTTAAGGAAAGGTGTTTTCTGCCCAGCTGAAGAGCAGAAATCCAAAGGAGAGGCAGAGGCAAACCTTCCATGGCAGTCACAGAAGCTTGCCCTTGCGTGAGAAGGGCAGTGGGTGTTGGACACTGCCGTGGGTGTTGGTGTAAGGCGCTTGTGTAGAGAGCAGTTCATCCTCCAGGAGGCAGCAAAACAACTGGGGATAGCCCATGGGCAAAGATATTTTTCCTGCAAGAAAACCAGTAGTAGGAAGAGGGTGGAAGAAAGAGTGATGTTAGCGAGGTGTTTATACATGGCAGAGGATTCTGACAGCTGGGAAATTGCAGTCTCAAACTCTGCAGAAGGATGTAGAAGAGTTACTAGTTGTAGACACAGAGAATTGCTTCCTTTTCCCCTCATTTGAACAGACTTTACTTTCACGCATGCTCGCTGGTGTGGCAGACAGGACAGTGCAAAGGACAAAGGATACCTGCCCTTCAGGGCTTCTAGGGAGAAAATCTTGTTTTGTTGGGTTCTTCCTTTGCAGAAGAATCTTACATTTGAATCCAACCCTCACTTCTCTCAGCAGAAGGCAGCTGCAATTGACCTCTCACAAGATCTAGGGTGAGGTCATATATATGAGTGCTGGGGTAACGGTTGAACTTGATAATCTTTAAGGTTTTTTCCAACCTAAACGGTTCTGTGATTCGATGGAAATCTGCGTAGCTATGATAACAGCTAGGACAGACCCAGAAGGACCATCTGCTTTCCCTTGATTCAGTAGGCAGACTAAGAGGCCTAGAAATGCTTCTCATTAAGCAAGAGCCTAATCAAGGCTGGCTCTTCTTGTCATGGAGTTTCACACAGAGGGTGTCATCAGGCTGAGGTGTATCCATCACAGGAGCAGGTGTCACGTAGTGACTCCCTGCCACAACTCACTTTTTGCCCAGGGCCAAACCAAGCCAGATGCCAGGGACAGACACAGGCTGCCTGAGGGACCCCACTGGTTCCTGTCTGGGTCGTAGCAGCCTGGCCCACCTCACCTCTCTGCTTCCCACAGGGGCACAATGAGGGATCTCTCCCCAGAGCAGAGGGAGTCACCTGTCAGGAGGGCAATGCTGTCTGTATTACATGCTTCTAGAATCTCCCTGGAGCCAGGAATGTTGAATGTGAGCAAGCAGCTACAAAAGAAACACCTAATTAAGACCTGAAGACATAAATCTGTGGCAGTTTGTTTTCACCGTGGCTTATTTGATATTTGCCTCAGAAAGATCAAGATAGTCAAGGTCAAAGCTGGCTGTAAGGAATGAAGTGATGGATTCATCCATTGTTTTCTCCTGTGGCAGTGGGGCCCCGAGCTGTACAAGCAGCTGAAACACAACAGGCACGAGGGGCTCTGTGGGTTCATCAGATAGGGGTCATGCTCCTCACACTGCCCACTCAGGTCTGCTAAACTGGCTCTGACAAGCCTTCCTGCTCTTGGGAGTCTTTGGGGTTGTGCTTGTCCATGGTCACCTTTCATCCTGTGGAGGAAACAGGGAATTTGGAAGAGCTGAGTTCTGCAGCTGGGTGAACAAAATAAGAGTGTGACCAAAGTGTTCATATTAAACTTAGCCAGGGAAGATGCTGGAGGAAGGAGGAAAAGAAGATCATCTGGTTTGCTCCTCTCTTCCAAAAGAAAATGAGCCTAGGAAGAAACAAATCAAATTGTGGCATTGCCTGGATTCATGAGTTACTTTCCTGGGTGCTCAAATAGCCTGGGCCAAGACATATTTGAAGCTGTGGGTGCACTGGGTCCTGGTGCAATTGCCTCCAGCTGGCCTTCAGAGCAGACGGGCACTCTGACCATTTACTCCATGATGAAAAGAAATTATGGCTTAGGCCCATCTTTAAGCAGTTTCTACTTTTGCAGCCCCGCATCCCAACCTGGCAGTGTTGGAGCTGCCTCCCCCACAGTGGAACAGCCCTGGCAGCATGAACTGCCCAGTGTTCATGATCACTGTGCTGTGAAAACAACCTGGAATAGGATTACAGACTTGGCTGCTCATTTATAGTACAGCAGAAAAGTCATTGTCATGTCCAAAAAAGACAAAAGGCCACCAAACAATGACCCAGCTGTAAACAAAGGCTATAAATATGGAGATGGGTGGTAGATAACTACAGGTTTCCTTTCATATTAATGGCACCCCACTTGGAAAGTGTCCTGCAGACCAAGAGGCTGCATGTGCCATGGGCAGCTTTTTCTGACCAGAAATTTTTCAGTGATTGAAAACCAGTGAATCTGCTTTTCTTAGTTTCCACACATCAACATTAAGATGCAAGGTCAGGGCTCATCTTTGAGTGGAAAACATGAAAAAGTGATGCCTGCAGCCCTTGGGTACTCCATGTCTCTCATACAGAGGAAGCTCTTGCACCAATTTGAAAGTACGTTTGAAAAATCAATTAAAAAATATAACCAACAGCATAGAATGAAGCTGTGGGGCCAAGTAAGAGCAAAAGGTTGCCCAAAGATCCTGGTATGTTAAAAAAACCACACTGATTGCAGCTGCTTTCATGCTGTGACTGCCCTCGTGAAACAGTTCTCTGCAATATTCATTGAGCAAAGGATGAAGTGTTATTTAGTTGTACAATAACAGCACAGCTGTGCCACGGCCATAATTGTTGCCAGGTGGGTAAGAACAGTTGAATTGCATTAAATCCTGCTCACACTTTCAGCAGCAGCTTGCTCCTGACATTGCTCGGAGTTTCTGCCCAGTTGTTGATCCCAAATGCAGCTCTGACAGAGGATGTAGGGACACATTTAGGGCTGGGTTCTGTTCAGCTGCAGATGGGCTATGTGTGTCCTCAGAGTTGGGTGGACTCAGTGGCAGCAAGCGAACTCAGGAAAACTTCCTTTTTACAGCAGCAAAGAAAGGAGGCGGCGGGGGAAGAGAATGAGTGAAAGTGAGTGATAAAACAGAAGGAGAGAAAAGGAGCATTTAAGACAAAGTATAACTGAATCCGTGACCTTCCTCCAGGAAGCGTGGAGAGATGTCGATGTACTTCGGGTTGGGCAGGGGTGACGCGGCTCCCGGCGATCACCCAGTGCCCTCTGCTGACACCAGACCAGAGCAGGCTCCGCAGGCGCCCGAGCGGTCCCAGCCGAGCGGCTCAAGAGAGAGCCCGAGCTCTTAATTCTTCTGGCAGCACGGAAACCCAACAATTCCCCTCTGGGGGAAGGCTGGAACCACGCTGGCCTGTCCCTCCCCGCTGCTCCTGCGGGGATGCCCCGTGTCCTGCCCGTGCCTGCCTGCCCGAGCGCTCCCCACACCCTCGGCGCCCACGGAAACATCCGTGATTCAGCCTCACGGGATGCTGTGGAAAAACACTCCTGTAACTGACTTTTGCAGCACATCGTGTGTCAAGTGGATGATCTTCCTATGGCAGCGGAGGATATTTCGCTGTCCGTGTGTCCATGTGTCCGTGTGTGTCCGTGTGCAGGGGTTTCCAACAGCCTGCTGCGCCCCCACGGGTGGTTCCTGCCTGGTCTCGGTGCCCCCTAGTGTGAACACTCCAGTATATAAAAAACCTGTGAAACTGATCCCTGCCTCAGAATTCCTGGCTCTGCAAACTCTTAATGAAGCAATTCCGTTAATTACGCTGCACAGTTACAGCTTAACAAAAACAAGGTGACGCTGAGCGTATCAGGTGATCACAGCACAACAGCAGGTACCTGAGAATGTGGTTCTGTAGGCTGAAGCTAACACCTCCAGGGCCTCAGCCTGCAAAACACCCCCGAATCTGCTGGCTGTACTGCACTCTACCTAACCCAGCCATCCCCACATCTGGAATATCAGCTTTTCCAGCTGTTCTCCTGGCTGCGGCTGAGAGGTGCTGCTTGAGTCAGGAAATAACCCACCTCAGTAACAGCTGGCCCCCAGACAGGAACCGCGCTGGCAGCGCCGCTGCCCCACCTCTGTCCCAGGCGGGCTTAGGCTGGTCATCGCAGTGCAGCTTCCCAGCATCTCAGCAGGGACCACCACAAACCACCACTGACCACCACAAAAGATCACCAACCACCACTGCAAACCTCTACAAACCACGAACTAGAAACCACCGCAAACACGAACAGCGTGGGCTGGGCTATGCCCACCCAGCAGCCGGACCCTCTATGGGTAAATCCTTCCCTCTGACTCAATCGCCTTTTAGCAGAAAACAGTTCTGCAGGTGACTTCTGCCGACGGGAGTGTGCTCAGCGAAACCATTCTGGTGGCAGCCTCCGGCAGGTCAGCCACGCGTGTTTCTGGTCCTGCCCCGGGAGCCCCCGCGCCCCACGGCCGCGGGTGATGCAAAGGGGCGGCAGCGTTGCAGCGCCGGCTGATTGCATCAGACACAGCCCCGCTGAGCCGCCTGCCCGTGCGCGGGGAAATCCTCCTCATCCCCCCAGAGAGGCTCCTCGGAGCTGCTCTCGCCTGCCGGGCTGAGCCACTGACCGGCTGAAGCACCGGGCTGAGAAATCAGTCAGCTTAATGAGGCAACACGGAGGGAGAGCACAGGTCTGATGGGGAGCGGCTGAGGGAGCTGGCGGCGCTCAGCCTGGAGAAAAGAAGTGTCGGGGGAACCTTCTCACTCTCTGCAACTTCCTGACAGGAGGGAGGAGCCAGGTGGGGCTCTGCTCCCAGGGAACAGGGACAGGACAAGAGAAACGGCCACAAGTAGCAGCAGGAGGGGTTCAGGGGAAATTTCTTCCCGGAGAGGTGGTCAAGCACTGGCACAGACTGCAGGGCAGGGATGAAATCACCATTCCTGGTGCTGTTCAAAAAGCAAGTGGATGTGGCAATTGGGGACATTGTTTACTGGTGAACACAGTCAGAGCTGGGCTGACAGTTGGACTCGATACTGTCAGAGGCCTTTTCCCACCTTATCAACTGCTTAATGGAAGTTAATGAAATCCTACCAGTTATTCCAAACTGACAGTCTGGCTTCTCTGGAAACTGCTATACAGTGACCTTGTGAAGCTTAGACTTGTCAAAAGCATTGGCTAGACTAAGAGCACTTGAATTTTGAAAGAAAAGAGAGAGGAAAGAACAGGTTTAAACCCAAACACCGTTCAGGTACACATCCTGGCGTAGCAACCAGTACTGCCCAAGGCATGGAAATGAACGGCACTGACTGCCCATCGCGTCCCTCCTGGAGACCAGGAAGGCAGCAGGAAGGCAGCAGGGCCCTGCCGTGGGCCTGACAGGTCAGGACTGAGAGGCACAGTCTGGGAACACAGTGCACTGAAAGGGGAGCACCGAGGGCTGCATCACTAGGAAAATCAACTCCCCCTGCACAAGGAGGTTCAGTTCCACACACCAGTTTGGCTCACACAGTCATGGCAATCTTGGGATACCTTCAGGATGACTCCCTGGAACCACCCACGGACTCCTGGTGAGTCACAGCAAGCACTGGGAGGGGTTTAATGCTGAGCCTGGGAGATGCCCCCCCTCCACCCCACCACAGGGTCCGGTCATGCCTGGTGTGCACTGCCCACACACATGGTATGCACACAGTACACACAGTGCACACACAGTGTACACAGAGTCTATACACAGTGTACACACATAGTACACACAGTGCACACACAGCGTACACACATGGCACACACACCGTACTCACTGCAGAAACACGGTACACACACTGTACAAGCGCTGCATGGGGTACACACCGCATACATAGGGAACACACTGCATACATACGGGAACACACTGCACACACACTGCTTGGGGCACACACTGTACATACTGTACACACACGGTACACACAGTGTACACACATGGTACACACGGTGCTTGGCACAGCCACAGTCGGAACTGGGGAGTTTATTCCTTTCTGGGATGTGTTCCCCCACGGCTGGAGAGGTGCGGCCGGACCCGGGACTCCTTCAGCCTCCAGGGCGCGCCTGAGGTGCAGGACAAGCCCAGGCCATCGGGAACAAGGTCGCGCCGGCCCGGGGGTTCCCTCGTTTCACACCGCGGCTGCTGGGACCCTCCGTCGCTGCCCTGCCCGGACGTCGCGCAGCGCTGCGGCTTCGGTCCCTTCGGTCCCTCCGCTCCCCCGCCCGGTCCCCCCGCCC
>VWZG01005604.1:73647-121676 GCA_013396735.1 Grallaria varia
CCCCGCCGGCGCGCTGCCCCCGCGCCGCCCCCGCGCCGCCCCCGCGCCCGTCTCGCCGCCGTTTCTCTGTCACGGATGAGCAGCCGGTACATGCGGAGCTCGGTAGGTTTACGTTGGGTCTTTGGAACAGTTTCTCCCCCGAAAGGATTGTCCAGCACTGGCACAGGCTGCCCAGGGCACTGTTGGAGTTCCCATCCCCGGGGACGTCTAACAGAGGTGTGGATGTGGCCCTTGGGGACATGGGTTAGTGGTGACCTGGGCAGTGCTGGGGGAACGGTTGGTCTCGATGATCTTGAAGGGTTTTCACAACGTCACTGATTCTGTGATACTTTGGGCAGGACAGTGACAATTACTAAGAATTAGATGGGGGGCAAAAAAATCCAAGGTTTTATGCAAATTCATAGGAGCTTTGGAGTCTGGCAAGGCAGAGTGTGGGTCCCTAAGGTGGACGGCCCGAACTTGGCAAAAAATCCCTGGAAAGTGAGCGTTGTGCCCTGGGGACTCCTTCCGTACACTGAAGGGGGATGAGAGCAGCCCGGAACGCTGCCCGTCCCCACCCAAAGAGCACCGTGCTTTCACCTAAAGCAAACAGAAGTTCCCATCTACTCCAGATTAAAAAATTAGGGGGCAATTGTGTGCTTAGAACCTCCAAAAGTGTTGCAAAACCTGATGATTTCCAAGCCACGTGGAAAGCCTCAGATTCCACCTTTTTTCCTCCGGTTTTGCTTCTCTGAGCAGCCCTTTGCCCCCACGGAGTCCCGCTGCAGCAGGGGCTCTCCCAGCACTGTTTGTAGCACAGGGAGACGTAGAGACACTGCCTGGACCAGAGTGCAGGAATGGCTGAGCAGGAGACCAGGACTGGTCGTGGAGTGCATGAGGAGTGCACTCATATTTTCCAGATAACGTTTTTTCCCCTTGCTTTTCACATGCAGTTCTTATTAGGATTTCAGCTCTCTGAAATATACTTTCAATGTATACAAGTGTCTCATCTGAGGCGTGGTGCTGCCTGGCTGTGCCAGTCGGTCCTGCAGCGGAGGAAAAACCTCTGAGGTTGTGCTGGCTCATGTGGTGATGTGGAAGAGCCACTGCCAGGGTGTGGGGGTCCAAGTCCCTGAAGGTGGGTCTGAGCAAGCAGAGACTCATGGTGCAAGGGGATGGGGGCCACAGCAGGAGCAGGGACTAGCCCAGCCCATCTCTTCCTGCCCTGCCTGTCCCCCCTGCCCTGCCTGTCCCCCCTGCCCTGCCTGCACTCCTGCCTGTCCCCCCTCCCCTGCTTGCACCCCTGCTGGCCCCCCTGCCCCGGTACCTGCTGGACAGACAGGGAGAATCAGCAGCGCTAATGCTTTCACTGATTACTTTCATTTTCTACCCTTTCACTTAGTAATTTCCTCACCCTCTGTTGCCTGCCAGAGTCCATTAGTTGGACACAGAAGTAGTAGTTTAGATTCCTATATACTCTCTTTTTTTTTAAATCACCCTTTCACAGACAAAAGGCAGTGATGAGCCACAGTGCTGTTGTGGGGCAGATGAACTGCAGCTCATGCTATGGCTCTGCTGGAACAACTTCATCTCATGCAGTGAAACTCATTCATCAGCTCGTGGGTTTGGTGTCTTAAGGGATGACACAGTGGGGAGCCTGTTCTGCTCCTCTGCTCAGGCAGGATGTCTCTTTAAGGCAATAAAAGAGTTCTTTAACAAATTAATGGTGTTTTTAAGTTAGAAGATCTCATGGATCTTGCCCTGATGGCAGGAGATTCTTCTTTCTCCTGACCTGTAAGTACACTGATACTGTGTCCTGTGTATACTCATTGATGCTGTGTCACCTTTATATTCCTTTTTGGCAGATAGATCTTCTGCTCTAGCAGTCGCCTGGAGACTCCATGTGGTTCCCAAAGAGGTGGGAGGGTTTGTTGTTTGTTTTTGGCTTTTCCTTTCATCTTATTAGGACCATTTTTTTCAGTCATGATCCAAAGTTGCTGCCATACCAGGGCAGCATTGAGTGGTTTGGATGTGTCCTCCGTGTGTCTTGGGTCTGGTGGTGTTAAAATAAGAAGTACAAAGATCCCACAGCTTTGAATTTCATGCCAGATATTCAGCAAAGAGTTTGTTCCCTCTACCATTACACTGTGGCTTGAGCAGCAGCAGGCCTGCCCTGTGCCCAGTATCCTGCTGGCACAGTGGGCAGGGCTGTCTCCACCATCCTGAGAGATTCCATCCTCCTGGCAGACATTCTCGCACGTGGAGCAGTTCTGGCATGGAATTCCTTTGGCCTGTGTAACTTTCTTTATTCAGGAAACTGCTTTAAGCTGGGACTCTTGTGAGGAGAGGGCTGTGAGGGTACCCAGTTGCAGGCCCTTTGGAAGGGCAGAAAAGTCTGTAAATATATGAGAGAGTGGTTGGATTGTGTTCGCAACAGTTTCACACAAAGCCTGCTGGTTTGGGGTATTTGATTGTAGGGTTTTTTTCTTGGGGGTGGGAAGGGGGGCTGTTTTTCCATCAGTGCCTTTGTTTTGGTGTTACAGCTGCACTTTGGAGAGCAGGTAAAAATCAGTCCCTTGCTCTCCTGGCTCTGGTGTCTGGGCTTCTTTTCTGTTGCCTGTAATTCTGTTTCATTCATCTTGTGCTCTTGTTAGGAGCAAAACCTGGAACTAAACTCCAGTTGGGAGCCTTGGCTGTGCTGGCCCCATGCCCCAGAGACACCTGCCAGCAAGGGCGAGCCTGGCTGGCGGCACCGAACCCACTGGGTGTCCCCTGTCTGGGCTCTGGCCATTTGCATGCCAGCCCTCCAGAGTGGTTGGGTGTCACCTCTCTGGGACCCATCTCCCCACTTTTCATTTTCTCTGCTGCATTCAGCCTGTAGCTGAATCCTGACATGAAATCCTGATGCGTTTCCTGGGGCAGTGGTGTTGAACTCCCTCTTACCCACCTTCTGAGATGGTGACAAATCTTCTTTATTTAATCAGTAGTGTCAGGAACCTTTACACTATTTATAGACTGTGCCCATGCCCCTCCCGAGATGTTTGCAAGACAGATTTAGCCCCTTCAGCTCTTGATGGCCTGTCCCCGCGGGCATGGCTGCTGATCCTTGTATCAGCCCGTGCGCTGCGAGCAGGAGCTGCGTGCGAGTGACTCACGCGCCGTGCTCGTCTGGGCAGACCTCATCTCTCATGAATCTCGGCCCTCCAGAGCTGGGGGAGCCTGGCCAAGTGTCTGCTTCCAAAAGGCACCGGCAAGGGAGTGGTGGAATCAGGCAGAGGAAGCACAAAAAGCCTGTGGAGGAATGCTGCCGTGGGAGGGGAAGGAGTTCTGGCAGGAGGGATTGGGGGTGCTGGGGGTCCTGCAGCCGCTCCCCCTCCGCTGCAAGAAGCTTGCAGGGGCCAGATGTCTGGCTGAGCTTCTCTCCTCCCAGAGGACAGCTCTGGTTGAAGTGCCAGGTTACCCAGACAGTTTAGGTTGTTCAGGGTAGTGTCCTCCAAAAGGTGTTCCCTACTCCTGGTGAATGTTGAGAACTTGCTCCCAGGGAGAGTTGAACATGTTCTCTCCTGACTTCCTGCACAAGGCAATGGGAAAAGCAAAGTGGAGATGGCTCTAGGGGAGATGGATTTTATTCCCTTTCTATCATCATGGGAAGAATCTACATAGAATATCCAGAATTGATCAGACAGCCTCAAAACTCCAAATAAATTGATCAATTTTGTAGCTTCAGTCTGAACTGCTTGTTCCAGGTGAGACAGCAGTCCCACGCTCCCCTGTGAGCTGCCCTCACTGATGATGCAGCCCTGTGATGTCTGGGCTGGTTCTGCCCTTACCTTCCAGCTGAGCCATTAATGCACCTTGGAAAGGCTCTGAAGGGTGTTTTGGAGGGAGGTGGGAGCTTGTTCTGCTCGTCCTCTGAAGTCACTGCGTGAGCCCACTCTGAGCCAGAATGTACACAGGGCAGTAGCCTGAGTGGCTGTGTGGATCCAGGGCAGAGTAGCGAGGCCACAGGTCTATGTGTGTGTGTCCCATTCTGTTGGGGACACAGGTCTGTGTGTGTAACCAGCATTTGGTGCTGTCAGACTGGCCAGAGCTGGGCTTCTGGACTCTGAAGCTGAGACTTTGTTGGGCCTTTGCTGGGCCTGAGCTCTCTTCTGATAGTCTCAGGTACCCAGACCTATGGCTGGGGCTGGCAGAATCCACTGGTGACCAGAGCGGTCGGTGGGTCTGCCTCAGTACTGGATCTGAAATTTCATTTGCTCCATTGTGAGGCTGTGAAGTGGCAGCTGAGAGGGGCAGTTCATCACCACCCTTGTTGGGAAGCCCATCTGGGGCTGCAGGAGCCAGCAACTGCCTTCTGCTTTAATCCCACCCATGGTGTTCAGCAGTGCTGGCTGCCATCCTGGCCAGGTGGAAATGGCCACCCAGAGAAGGGCATACTGCTCATCCCAAACGTGTTGGGGCTGGCTGTGACGTCTCTGCCTACTCTTCCTCTCCTCCCCAGGCTCTCCAGTCCGTTCCAGTACAATGGCCTGCCAAGAGAGCGAGTACCTGGATGACCAGAAGAAATGCGTCCCCTGCAGAAAGTGTATGCCTGGGCAGGAGCTTTCCAAGGTAAACTGACTGTGCTGTAAGGAGTGGGAATCATCTATCACCAAGGCTTTTGCAGTGCTGGGTGAATCCTCTGCCAGTCTTCCTTCAGAAGGATGATCTTAGATCCCAACATGTTGGAAAGAAATGAGATTTGGTAGGATGAGATGGTGAATTTTTTTGCTAGCCCGGGGTAGGAGAGTGAGACAATGGAAGCGGGAGGTCGTGAGGGATTTTGGGTTGTTCCTGATGCTGCCTTGTTTCCTTTTTTGTTGATGGAAGTCTAAATTTCCTCTGTTCCATAGCCCTGAGTGAGGTCACACTGCCTGACTGGGCTGCGTGTGGGTGGGTGCCAGCAGGACACTGCTGTGGAGGGTCCTGGCCCAGCCTCAGTGGGGGTGTCCCAGCAGGGTCCCCCCAGAAGTGCCTCCCTGGGCGCAGTGCTGCCGGAGTTTTCCCGCACTGGGCTGGTGGGCAGGAGACAGCATCCCAGAGGAGCCGTGCTGGCTGCTGCTTGGCTGGCTTCTGAGGACCCTGCACATGAGCAGTGGCCCCACCACCCTTTGCCCCCAAAGAAGGGACACTGTTTCCCTTGATACCATTTGGAATCCACAGTGGCCCCTTGCCACAGCCATGCCTCCAACCTCGTGCCTTATAGGACTGTGGTGATGGCAGCGGTGGGGACGCGCAGTGCGTGGCCTGCCCTCCCAGGAAGTTCAAGGACCGCTGGGGACACCACGGCTGCAAACCCTGCCTGTCCTGCGCCCTCATCAACCGCCTCCAGAAGTCCAACTGCACGGCAACAGCTGACGCGGTCTGTGGGGAGTGCCTGCCAGGGTGAGTGGGGCCAGCCCGAGCTGGGCCACTGGGGCCAGGCAGGGAGGGTGCTATTGGAGGCTGCCTGGGTCATGGGACCTAAGAGGAGCCTGATGACCCAGGGCTGCCTCCATGAGGACACTGCTAATCACATGAAAGTCAGACCCATCTGATGGTCCCCTTTGTAGCTCCAGAGAAGGGAACCTGGAGGCTTCCATGAATGAGCTGTGGAAGAAAACTTCCAGACCTGAGTTTTTCTGTGGACACCAGAGTGGCCAAGCCCTGGAAGATGAGGGACTGTAGACCACTATGGTTGGCGGTCCTGAAAGAGGAGGACAGACTGTACCATGGGTGATGGGTTTAAGGAGTTACTGAAATGAAGCTGCTACATACAGCCAGCCTGCACCAAGCCTGAGGGCTGCAGACACGTGTTGACCACCGGTGGGACTGGGACAGGAGCAAGTCGAGGCTTTGCTGTGTGACCCTCTTCATGGACACAACTGTAGCTAGGCTTTTCGTGTCTCTTTGGGGAGCTGTTGATCACTATAATCTGCTTCAGCAGTCATGGGGCCAGGGAAGGAGGGCTGTTGGAGGGATGTCATTCCTTAGCAAATGGCTAGGCATGAACAAGTAGCTGTGGTGCAGCTTCAGCCAGCAATAAGAGCCCTGCTCCTGTGAGGTGACCCAGCTGGCCAGGCAAGAGTGGGGGGCCGGCTGTCCCCCACTGCCATAGGGTGGGTGGCACAGCTGGCTGCATAGCTGGGGTGGTGGGGCCTCACCAGGGGCTATGCACAGCTGAGCCCCTCTGCTCTGTTGGCAGGTTTTACCGGAAAGCACGGATCAGTGGGCAGCTGGAATGGGAGTGCATCCCCTGCACCAAGCAGACACCCTCCTCTGAGCCACAGTGTAGGTACCCGCTCAGTAGGGGAGTTAAGGGTGGGTGGTGTGGGCATGATGGAGCTACAGCCCTGGTGGAGGAGGCATGGTCATGGCATGGGATGAGGGACACATGGAAGGGGGTGATCCAAGCCTTGGAGTTTGGCTCCAGCATTTGTGGCTGCTGTTTGCAGGTCGCTCCAGAACAAACCTGGTGAAGATCGCCATCCCCACTGTACCACCACAGGACACAGCCCTTCTTGCACTGACCAGCAGCGCCCTGGTCATCATTGTCTTGGTGCTTCTGGCACTCTCCATTATCTACTGCAAGCGGTTTTGGAAGAGCCAGTGCCAGCGAGGTGAGTCAGTGCTCTCCTCCTCTCTGTGCCATTCACTTGTGCCTGTGGTTCTTTCTGGCTGTGTAGAGCACTGCCCTGAGCATTGCCACTTTCACAGCACAGTGACCCAACTGTTCCTTGGCTCATACAGATTAGACATCTTGTCCTGCTTCTCATGCTTGCAGGACCTCTTGTGTGCTTTGCTTGCTCAAAGACACAGAGGATCCTCCCTCCTCCTTAGTGCCATCAGGAGGAAAAGGAGGAGGCCGTTTCAGAGTCAGAACTGGCAGTCCTCTCTTCTGGGGTTTCTCCTGTTGAGCAGCTCTTTGCTGCTGAGGGAAGAAAGCAGCAGGTTTGGTGGCCGGGGTTGGGGCATGATGGCATCCAACAGCATGCCAGGGAGCTGCTGGCTCCCAGCTCCTCACCAGCAGACATACCAGAGGGCTGAGGATGTGCTGTGGAAGTGAGCCAAGCCTTTGCTCAGACTGGTTCTCTTCTATCCTCCAAGTCTTCCTGAGGACTCAGAACTTCTCGGGCCAGCAAGCAATGTTCCCGACTGCAGCAACACCCGGCAGGTTCCTGTGTGAGGAGCAGATGTCTGGTCCCTGCTGCCTAGGTGTGAAGAACCTGAGCCCTTGCTACAGGCAGGCAGAAGGTACCTGCTCTTGCTGTCTTCCCTTGGGGAGGGAGGGTTGTGCAGGGCTCCAGTTTGTGTGGTCCCAGGACCTGCTGAGATGCCCTTAGGCAGGAAGGAGAGAGCTAGATGGTGAGCTTTGCTGAGCCATGCTGGTTTCTGGTTCCAGGCCCCGTGGAAGCAGTGCAGTTCATTTCGGATGGGGAAGCTGTGGGTCTCCAGCTCCCCTCTCTCCAGCCAGAGGTGGATTTGCCGCCGGCCACTGCGGTCAGCACTGCCTCCAAGGCCCAGCTGGGCAAGAGCCTCCTGGAAAGCCAGCCCCTCATCTGGGCCTCGGGCCACAGCGACTGCCTGGCTGGGGTCTTGCCACCCCCTGCTGCCAGGCAGGGCCATCTGGGCACAGTAGAGGCCCTGGCCCCCCTCTCCTCCTGCGCCTCCGAGATGCAGCACAAGTGGCCACATACGCCAGTGGAGTGCACAGAGCTGGACCTCCAGAAGTTCTCCACCCAGACAGAGTTTGTGGCCAGCGAGCAGACGCAAGATGTGGAGAGCCAGGCAGTGAAGAGGATCCCGGCAGAGAGCAGTGGTGCAGTGCAGGAGAGGACCCATCACTTACCCCCTGCCTTCCCAAATCCCACCACTGATATCCCACCTGGAGAGCAGCCAGTAAGTTCCTTCAGCCTCATCGCTCTTGTGAACTGCTGCCAGGTGCCTGAGGCTCAGGCACAGGAGCTGGGCTCAGTGGAGGGGTAGGGACATGGACTGAGGTTCGTTGATATGGGGTGGCACAGCTTGGGGAGAAGCACCATTCTGTGAGCCCCTGTGGTGACCCTGAGAGCAGTGCCAGGTGTTGCTGTTCTCAGCAGACTGCCACCAACTTTGGGGTCTTTGTTTCACCAGGTGGATGATGCCCAGAGCCTGGTGACTCAAATCAGCAGTGCAGCCAAGGGTAAGTGACCTTCCAGCCTCATCTTTTTTCTCCATTCTCTATCAGAGAGGCAGGCTCTTGGAAGGGAGGTCCCCCAGAAGTCTACCATGGCTGTGTGGAGGTGCCAGGCTTGTCCCTGACTTGTGACCTTTGGTGCTGGTTCACAGGATACATTTTCTGTGATGCTGCCTTGGGTGGCCTGTGGGTTAATGGAAGCCCAGTTGTCACCAGTTACCAGCTTCCCCAGGACTGAGCCAGCACCATGTTGCTGAGCTATGAAAGTGATGTTGGAGGAGATGCCTGCCCTGGCAGGGTGTCATTTCAGCTACTTGGCAGGGGCTGGGGCTGGTGTCTGGCTGCTCTGTTTGCCCTTATCCTGGCCAGGTAGGACAGGTTCTAATGCAGCTCCACTGTGTTGCTGCCCCCAGGTCTTCTAATAGCGGAGCTGCCCCATTCCTTGGTGCAGTCACTTGCCTTATTGTTGGACCCTTCCTTGAACGGTGTGAAGAACTTCAGCCATGTGGCACTGGAGCTGGGGCTCGTGCCCCAGTTGCTGGGGCGGATCTCAGGGTTTGAGCAGCTCGTCGCACACTTCACCTACACGGGAGCCGTGGTGACTGTCCCACTGCTGGCGCAGGCACTGCAGCAGCTCCAGCGGTTCGACGCCTTGCTCCTGCTCTGTGACCACTTCACACTGAGCCCCGCACCAGACTGCCAGCGCTAGAGGACGCGGAGGGATGAGGGAAGCTCCATGCACTGTTGGTGTGGGAGAGGATCCAGTGGCCTCCAGTCATGTAACCTCCCTGGTGTGCGTGGGGGGAGAACATAGAGATGGTCTTTGCTTCATGGAATGGAAGGATGCGAGGGGTTCTGGGAGATACAGCTGTGCCTCCTCCCAGCTCCGTGTGGGACGGCTCACTCAGGCACCTCCAGAGGCTGTTTTTCTCTGACTGTGACACTCTTACCTGACGGTCGCTGTGCTGCCCATGACGCAGGGCTCTGGCTCTGCAGTGAGCCCTGTCCTGCCCCGCTCTTTCTGTGGGGTCCCTCAGCCATGGGGCTCAGTCTCCTTGGGCAACACCCTCCTATGGGCCCAGCCATCGCCTCCCTTCCATTCCAGCTTTCCTGTCCTTCCTCTGGTCCATGCTGTGCTTTCCTGGGTGCTGGTTGCCATTTTCCCGGTTTACTTTTTGGTTGCTTCTCTCCCTCTGTGCTGGAATTTCCTCAGCCATGGCTCATGTGCCAGGCTTCAGCCTTTGCCTCCCTGTGCTACCCTGGCACACATTCCCTTTTATGTCTGTTTGTCCTGGCAGGAGCCTCAGGCTGACCCCCGGGATGAGCTGATGTACATCCTTGTCGTGGGGCTGTGGCTGCTGGCCCACGACAGGCACTGGCTCACTCCCGGGCTCCTACGGCCATCCACTGCCCATCACCTCCAAGGCTTTGCAAACTGCCTGCCCTGGCACAGCGGCGCAGGGCAGGGTTGTTTCACTGCCATGCCCTGGGGAAGGGGTGGCAGCTGGGGGCTGTGCTCACAGTCAGCGGTGATGTCCCTGTGCCAGCCACAGCAGGGCCAGCTCCTTTCAAAATATTTTTTTTTCTGCCTAAAAATGGCCCTATTTCTTATTCCTGGGAGTTGCTACTAGGGAGGGGAGAGCCCTTCTGCTTGTAATTACATCCTGAGGGCTTTGTCAGAGTTTGCCATAAACCTGCTGCTCCGGGGTGCCCCAGTTTCAGATGTTGCGTCCAGGTCTGGGGGGCTGCCGGTGGCTGGGCTGCTCTCGGTCTGCCCCGGCCACTGGGGCCGGTGGCCCCGGGTGGGAGCAGAGCCCGTGGGGCGCGTTCCCGTGCGGGGCGCGGCGGCGCGGGGGCGGCCGGGCACGCGGGGCCTGCGGTGCCGCTCCCGCCGGGGTCACGGGGGCGCAGCTGCCACCAGGGCTGTGGCGGGCGCCGGTGGCTCCGTGCCAGGCGGCACTGGCGGTGACATCCCATAAGTGTCACCCCAGCTGTCCCGGAGCTCCCAGGCAGCGTCGCCAGGGCTGAGGTGCTCGCTCTGGCACTGCTGCTTTGTCCCTGGGGCTGCCCCTCAGCGGGGTCTCGGGCCCAGTCGGGGGACGGTGGTCGCCAGCAAGCGGCAGTGTCACCCTGCCAGCCCCCGCCAGCTCAGCTCTGCCTGGCAGAAGGGGGTGCCTGTCTGGGAAGGCAGCCCCGCCGCCTATTAACAGCTGCTGGTGGTTTTTCCCCTGTACGGTGCTGTCGGGACTCGAGCGCGCCCAGGACGTGCTCAGATAAGCAGAGGCCTGGGCGGTTTCTGCTGGACCTGGCATTTTCTCTCTCCTGTTGCTTGTTTCTTCCGCAGTCAAGGTCATTTTATTGCTCTTTGCTCCCCAAGACACCAAGCACAGGACCTTGTGCTGTTTGGGGCTGGGGTTTGCTAACTCTGACTGCACACCCGGGCTGCTGCTGCAGCACGCACAGCCTGGCACCAGGGATTTCCTGTTTGAGGTTTCTCTGCAGCAGGGAAAGTGCTGGCATTAGTCACCTCACAAAATCCAATAAATATTTAATCCGTCTGTGGACACAGTCACTTCCAGCGGGAAGGTAGATAACTTCACCCAGAGCATCTGAGTAAGAGCCTTCCTGAGACTCAGCTCACTGGCTCTGGCTTTGGAGTTGGACCTGGTCTGAGTGGCTTGTCCTGCGTGTCGCTGTGTTACCGGTGCTACCACCCTGTGGTCGCTTGTGGGGCACACAGCAGCAGGAGCCGGGCAGGATGGCAGAGCCGGCCCCCTCCTGTCACATGGCAGCATCAGGAGCAAGGCAGGGGCAGGAAGGGCTGTTGAATTAAGACATGAATAACAGAGAGGTGTCACAGGTGTGTGCTGCAGGTCCTTCTGTGTGCTGGGCAGCTCCTCTGCTGTGCCGGTGGGGGCTCTGGGCCAGCAGATGGACATGAGGCTTTAATTCTTTTTTTTTAACCTCACTTCTATAAGGAAATCAACCCCATTCCCTTCATAGCTTCTAAGGCAAACTATTATTTTTCAGCTGTTTGATGTCCGAGCAATATTCTTTACAGTCAAAATTTAACCCCTGCCTTGAGGAGACAGTCGCATAGGGTGGTGTGTGCTGTGCCATGTGTGATGGGTAGGGTGGTGTGTGCGTTCTCAGGGTGGGTGTATGCTGTGCCACAGCTCCTGCCCACCCCAGCACTGCCCCTCAGGCCCTGGCCGTGCCCTTGGATGTGCTCCCTCGACCCTGGGCTGGCACTGGCTGGGTTTAGGTGTATTTTGACTGTCCTCAGTCCCCCTCTCAGATCCTCACATGTGGATCCTCAGTGCAAGTCGCTATGGTTGGTGCTCCAGCAGGGCTTGACGCTTCACAAGAGCATTGTGGGATGGGGCTTTTCAGCAGTGAGGCCTCCTCAGCTCCCAGCCAAGGGCTGCTCCCCACTCTCATTGTGTCCATGGCGGGCACCTTCCTTCAGCTGTAGTGACAAAATCAGCTGTGTTTACAAGGGCCAAAATTTCTACAGGTGGCCTTTAGTCCACCCCCCTGGAGACCCTTTGGTCAGGCTGCCTTGAGCTCAGGTGGAGCCCTCAAGGAACTACGAGAGCATGAAAATGGGGATAATGCTGGGACTTGGACATCAGAATTATGTCTATCTTTGTGTGATGAACTGCTTCAGTGGGGAACCAATGGACTTGATACTTGAGTTTTGCTTTTTAATAGTATTTTCAACACAATACATGGAATGTAAGGGAAGGAATTCCCGTAGTGCTGGATCTCGTGTTGCTGCCTCAGGAAGCTATTTGTGCCAAGCTGGCCTGGCTCACGGGGAGGTGAAAGAAATGAAATAACTCAGCATCTATGCAAACTTGAGCTGGGGCTGAACAGTGGAAACACTCCTGTGCAGTGGAGTTATTTTTTTACAAGCAATTGGTTTTGACACCATTCTTGTCCGGAAGTCTGATTTGCAGAGGAATTTGTATGATAAGTTTAAATCCAGCCCTGTTCTGGGAAGCTCTTAAGCATATACCTAAAATAGGCACATACTTCAGTGCTGTTAAAGTGTTCATTCTGATGAACGATTGGGAAACAACCCTCGGATGCTGTTCCTGAACAGGGTGCTCATGAGAGTTGTCTCCTCACTGTGCTCTTACAGAAGTAGGCAATACTGTAGACGACTTAGTTTTACTGATCTGGGCACACTTCTTGGAAGAGTCTGCAAGTGCTGGGGGGTGATGCCCTCCCTGTGTAGGATTTTTTTATATTGCAGTCTCTGGTGCTTTTCAAAACAAAAAAAATCACTACATTTATGTAGCCATGGTTTACCCAGGGTATTACATGGTGGTTCTTATGGTGGATGTTATTTTTCTTTAAGGTTAATGAATAGGTTATTTATATTTTTGTAAATTCTGTGTCATTGCCATTGTAATTCTGACATAGCATTGTTCTTGTTGGGTTTGGGGTGTTGTCTGTGTTCAAATCTAGCAGTAGCTGAAGCTCCTGCCCTCTGTATTAACGGCAGGAGGTCCTCCACATTCCTCCAGACCTGGTGCTCTTGAGTGCTGTGTGTTTGTAGTTCAATAAATTTTGGATCCAGAAGTGGTGATGCTCGGTGAGTTTTGATTCCTTTCCCCTCTCTGCAGGCCCCCTGCCCACCTGCCAGTGGGGGCAAATGCCATGGGGGCTGGTGGCCATCAGCCTCATCACCTGGTTTGGGAACAGGCAGGAGGGACTGGAGAAGGTGCTGATGGATGGAGCAGCCAAGGCCCTGGGCCTGTCCTCACAGGGCACCTGCCCCGACCGTGGGCATTAGCTGCTGTTTTGGTGTGGGTTTAACCTTCCTCAGAGGGGCCGAGTTTCAGTGGGGTTTGCTGTGTGGCCTGGGGATGGGGAGAGGCAGACACCCCCAGTGATGCCCAAGGACCTTCAATTCCCAAAACTTCACCAAGGAACAGTTGCTTCTTAAGCTCAGTAATTACAGTACTCTTTAAGTCATGTTCATTGGTGTGAAAACAAAGAAACACTCCCCCGTCTCCCAGCCTTCTCTAACACACAGTGATGAGCTACCACAGTGAGGGATGGGAGTGAGGATGCAATGACTGCCTGTGGTGGGGACCCAGTTCTGCTCTCCAGCCTTCCTGGGCATATCCATTGTGAGGAAGAAAAAGCAGAAACCCCAGGGAAAAACAGCAGGGAGAGAAGGGGATTCACAGAGGTGAACTTGAGGAGGGAGGTGGTAATTAAATTTCGTCTCATTTTGATGTCAGGAGGGACAGGCTTGTGGGATGCTTAGCTCCCCTGTGCTCTGCTCCTCACGTGGGAATTGCTCATCCTCATGGACCTTGGTGGTACTCAGCTCCATAATAAACCCACCCTCCCTGGGCACATCCTGCTCAGCCCCACACCTCCCTGGCACTGAACCTTCAGAGCATGCTCTGCACTGCCCTCCCTGTGCCCATGGCCCCTGCACAGGGATTGGGGGACAGGCAGATAAATTTCCATTGCTAAAATTGAACTGAATTTCCAGACCCGAGTTCATTCCCTTCTCCACTTTCCTTCCCTGCAGGTGATGTTTTCACTGTTTGGTCTCTGATTTTCTCATTCTGTATTTCCCCCAGGCTTCCCCTGCACGCTCAGTTATCACCACACTATGTCTCTGCAGGACATGAGGGCTGTTACAAGTGAAGAAAACATGTTTCACAGTATATTATTGAATTGGATGTGTTTGCCAGGAGACAGAAATGTATTGTTCTTGTACCTTCCTCACAGGGACTTTCAAAAAGTACTTTAAAAGCTTTCACAGCATGTTTGGGACATCCCTGGCATCCCAGGCTGCTCAGCACCCACCCAGGCAGTGCCACCTCACCCACAGTCCTGGTGGGCAGATGAGCCACCAAACCCTGGGCAACCGGGCAGAGTGCTTAGGGAATTAAGGGGACATTAATGAGAGCAAACTGTCTCACTTAGGACCACACTGGGAGCAAAAACATCCACTACAGGAAAAAAAAAAATTTAAAATGGGATCCCCATTCCTTTTATTGGCAGCAGTTGTTCACTTTTAAGGGAAAACAAATCCAGCTCTAAACCCAGAGCTGTGCTGATGGCAAATAAACATTACGTCTTGATGCCATTAATATTATCCATCAAAAATACATTATTATTCCTAGTGAAATTCCTGTATTTCTGCCCTGAGTCCTGGTGGTAAATGAGGTTTTTGAGTGTGGCCAACCTGTTTCTGTGTGACAATTAGTACATCAGTGGGGGCAAATACCCTGGGTATTGGGCTGACTTCCAGTGCAGCAGCTTTTAGGAGGCACATGGTTTATTATCCTGAAGGTAGAAGATCCAAGCGGTGTATCACAGTTCAGAAGCAAATCATAGAATCACAGAATCAGCGGGGTTGGAAGAGACCTCTGAGATCAAGTCCAACCCTTGATCCAACACCACTGATTACCAGACCATGGCACTGAGTGCCACGTCCAGTTTCATCTTAAAAACCTCTGGGGACAGTGAATCCATCACCTCTCTAGGCAGCCAATCCAATGCCTGATTACTCTGTCTGTAAAACATTTCTTCCTGGTACCTAATCTAAACCTCCCCTGGCAGAGCTTAAGCCTGTGCCCTCTTGTCCTATTGCTGGTTGCCTGGGAGAAGAGACCAACCTCACCTGGCTACAACCTCCTTTCAGGTAGTTGTAGAAAGTGATGAGGTCACCCCTGAACCTCCTCTTTTCCAGACTAAGCAACCCAAAAAACAGCTATCCAAAACAGCCCAGGACCACCCAGCCACTGCTGGAGCTGTGGTAAATCATCATGGAAGTGATTCAGGCACTCTTTATATTCTGAATTCTGCCATGTTTGGAATCTATTACCAGTAAAAGATCAAAATAAGCTGTGCAAGGAGAAAGAACCTGCAAAAGGTTGAAGCCATTGATTAATTTGTTGCTTAATTCCTGTGGGAAACTGCCTGAGGCAGGACGTGGCAAACATTGCCTCTGTCTCAAAAATAGGAATAAAATCTGCTGCCCTGAAATTTGCTGCCATCACTTTTGTTAAGTAGCATAAACTATGTCCTAACAGTACCCACCATCTGGCCACCCTAGAGTCACAGTGATTGTGGTGCTCAGCTTGGTCCAAGTGTGGGTTTAAAATAGCAATGTCTTCTGCAAAAGGGCAGGAACAGCAGGAAATGATCAAAATGAGGCCTTGAAAATCCCTGCCATCACCTACAAACACCAACTGCAGGTCCCTGCAGAGGGAAAATACTTGGAGGCAGAAGACCATGGAGAGGTCTCACAGCCTGCAGGACACAGTATGTGTCATATATAGGTGTATGCAATGCAAGCCTATGGGAATGATATAGAGGATATAAACCTTTATACTCTGAAGCCCCATTAATTGCGAAGTAATAAGCAGAAATTCCATTAATTGGTACACTCCCTGTATATGTGTCTTATGGTGTCCCATAAAACAATTGGGTTATCTCTAGCAGATGGATTAGATGGTCCATTCATCTGATTTTATTAAGCAATGAATCTGTATTCATCTGCCAAGGAGGTTTTTATGGGCCTCCCATGGAGAAGCCTCTTCAAGTGACAGACTACTGTACTGTACAAGCAGTTGGTTCCTGCAGGGCTCAGCCGGTGGCTTTTGGGGGGTTTATTGCTATTTTTTCCCTCTCACCTCCTGTTAAGTGACAGCTGCTCTCCACTGAGAGCTTGTTGCAATGTCCTCCTGCAATTTGGCATTGCTGAACAAGTCAACGTGGTCTGCTGGGGCAGTAAAATCTCAATCAAGGGCCAACTGGATTAATTCAACCCTAATTACCAATGGAAAGGACAAAATACTAGGGGTAGGGAGCAGGGCAAGAAAGGCTTTTGTTTTGCTGCCTGGGGAGATTCCCTGTGACCTCCCAAGGCAAGGTTTGCTCCAGCACATCCCCAGGCACAGCACCTGCACCCTGCCCTGCCCTGGCCAGTCCCTCCAGCCCTCCCAGCACCGGCAGTCCTGGAGCTTTGCTCGCATCCAGGGCTGAGCAGCGTTTGGTACCTGCTGCTGCCCCCATGGCGAGTTCCCCCAGGGACCCCAAAGGACATGAGCCCTGCTCTAGTGCAGATACCCCACCCCAGGGTGACATCACCAGCACGCCTGGGCAATGAGATGCCTCTCATGTACCTGCTCAGCACTGATCAGGAAAGGCCAAGCACTGGGATTATTCGTGCATCTTCTCAGGGGAGCAGTTTAGGAACAGAATCGAGGTAGGGAATCCCTGCTGAGCACTGGTGGGACGGGGCAGCTTGGGAAATGACACCTGTCTTCAAACCAAGCGCAGATTGCACCCCGTGCCGAGTGTTAAACCTGCCCTTACCTGCCGGTATTCCTGTCTGGGCACCATCCAAAGCCTGGGAGATCAGAAGGGTTCTTCTGCCCATCACAGTGCAGGAGCAGTGACAGGAGAAGGCAGCGGGGGGAGCAGGCTGGCTCTGTGGGTTGCAGGTGGGCTCTGCAGGGTTTGGGGGGGGCAGACAGATTGGCTTCACAGCCGGGGAGAGGGCAGAGCCGTGTGGCCCAACCTGAGGGAGGAACTCTCCTGCTGCCTGGGGCACAGGGCGGATGCACATCATCTCCCACACGGGAATTTGAGGTGTGCCCTTCACATCCAAGCTCCTTCATCCCTCTTCCTTACCTGGTCTGTGAATGACCCAAGCTATTTCTGAGTGCAAAAAAATGGTCTGACATTGGTCCAACTATATCCTCCCTTCCCAGGGCTTGTGCTGGATTTAGCTGAGGATGTTCCCATTTATCCCTGCAGCATACTTTGGCCAGGCTCTCCATACTATTTTCCACTTGAAGACCTAACTGATGATAATTGTATTCTGTTTCTCCCTCCTGAGCTAATTTTCTGACTCATTGTGGGTTTTTTCTGCTTGCTTTTTGTTAATCTAGTTGGCATGTTGTGGTTTCTTTGTTCATGATTTGATGAGGCTATATAAGAGGATTTGTCTCTGGAATTCAGGTATCTCTTGCACTGTGTTCCCTGTTATCGTCTTCATCAGCAACTCTGCTGAAGGCACTCAGCTGCATTTGGCATGAGCTAACCTTAATAAATTTGGGCTGTTAATCACTCAGACATGTCTCGTTGGATCTTTGCACACTGATTTGTGTGTGCTCAAATAGTTTCCCTGGAGTAGACTTGTAGTGACTCAGTGTTTCAATAATCTGCCCTCCAAACTCTCCTGCAGGGTTCTGCTTCCCGGGGCTTTGCCTGCCGATGGGAGCAGCCCTGCTCCTGTCGATGGGAGCTCTCCACTGGTCCTGTCCCTGGGAGCTCTCCCTTGGTCCTGTCTCTGGGAGCAGCCCTGGTCCTGTCCCTGGGAGCTCTCCCTTGGTCCTGTCTCTGGGAGCTCTCCCTTGGTCCTGTCTCTGGGAGCTCTCCCCTGGTCCTAGGGGGTCTCAGGACAGCGGGCAGCCTCCGCCGCTGTGCAGGAATCGCGACAGACTAAGGAATGTTTACACATCCATCCACCTGCCGAGCTGCCTCGGACTCAGCAAAAGGTGAATTGCACAGATTCCCTTTTGCAGAGCCTGTCTCAGTGAGCCCTCAGCTCACCTGCCGTCCATCAGGGATGCAGCCTCCTGCCCCTCAAGGACTGCCCTTACCCTGGTCAAACACTGCTCAGGCTGTGTCGGGTTTTGGTTTTCTGTGGTTTGGGGTTTTTTGTTTGTTTGTTTGTTTGTTTTTAAATGTTGTGCATCCTATGTTTGCTTGAGAACTGCTGGTGGGTGCTGCTGGGAGTCAGGCTCTGAATGCAAGGCTCTGAATCTCATTCAGGCATTGATAATTATCTGTCCAGATAGCTGAGCCTTTACGGAGATGTGATACAGTCAGCTCTTATGTCCTGACCATTTAGGGGAGAAAAATTCAGCAATGAGGAGATGCTGCGATTGACAGATCCAAGGAAAATCAGCCAGGTTATTTCTCGCAGCAAGAAATGACTAACTACAGGGATTAGCAGAAGATCAAGGGAGTGTGAAGAGGGACCCACTTCTTTGGAGTGAGGTGTTTGATTTCTGCAGAAAAAGGTTATAAAGCCATTTAAAGAAAGAAAGGAAGGAAAACAAACCTAAGAAATATTAAATACAACAGTCTTTGAGAGCCCCTCAACCAAAAGCTGATGAGGGGTGAAGAAGAGTAAAAAAGCAAAGGACAGCTTCTCTTACTTATTAAATGAGCTGATGCTTATTAATAAACATAATTTTAACATTTAGAAAAGCTCACAATGAGGTCTTTTGACTGAAAACAAACCCTGCTGTACACTGAGGGAGGGCAGCACTAGCATCAAGCACAGGCAGCTTTGAATTCCTATGTTCAGTAACTGAGTTTCAAGTGAGGTGCTTCAGGGACTGAGTATTCACCATCTCTGCTGACACTCCTGGTGCTCTGCTGTCTTCGCCTGGTTCAGGCACTGCAAAGCACACCCGAAGAGCCCAATCAGGGTCAAGTGGCCTGAAGAGAGGACTCCTCCTCCTTTCCCTCCTATTCCTTCTCACTGAGCAAATGGGGGGGAAAAAAATCACTCCGGCTTATGCTGCCCCAGGAAAGTGGTGGGAGTATGTCCACATCACCTCCAGCCACCAGGGCCCTCCCATCTCCTCCCTGGGCAGAAGTTGTGCCCAGGCTATTGCCAGGGCAGACCAGGAGCATCCCTGCCCCCAGCAGCTACAGCTGCCCTTGGGCTACTGGAATTCATCACCTCATTTGCACCAAGTAAAGAGACCCAGAATCCTCAGCTGCTCCTCACAGGACATTCCTTCTGACCCTTTCTTGTCCTCCTGTTGTTTAAATGAGACTTTCACATCAATTAATAATGATGCAGAATGATTCCATTCTTCGGTGAGTGAATGCTACAGTCTTGAAATATTTTGTGGCCTTTTGTAGAGTGGCAGTGTAGCTCTATTTCCTGAATTAATATATTTATAATAAAAAGAACTTCTCAGTGGACTAAATTAGTCAGTCATCGTGCCATCTGAGGCTGCAACCACAGTTCCTGGGGTGAATCCTGCTCCCCTCAGTCAGGGGCTGGCTTCCAGTTTGTGTGGGTGGGTCAGAGATGGGGCGGGAGGAGTAGCAGCATCTGAGGGGGAAATTGCTGTTGACGACCCTTTACTTCTGTCAGAAGGCTTTGCGATAAACTATCTGGTGAAACTCACTGTGGATGAAGTTCATCTGGATGTCTAAGTCCTTCCTTCAAACAAGTCTGTTTCTGATGCTGTGCAGAGCTCCACGTCATGGCACATACTCCAGACCAGTGACTCAGGCCAGCATAAGCAGTGAGGGAAATCCAGGTTCACTCCCTCTGATAGCAATAAATAGGAATCCCCAAAAGCAGATTGCCCTCTCTGAGGAGCTCCATGTCCCCTGCACATATTCCTGCTCCCTGAGCCAGCCGCAGCATGGGCTTTACTGGTAGGGTGCTGGAGAGGCTGTGCACCCTTCATGCCAAGCAGAGGAGGGGCTACAATAAGACCAGCCAAAAGTCAGCAGTGAAACACCAGAGCAGCAATGTTAGCTCCTGAGTAGAGCTAGGGAGATGCCTTTTGATGCCACCCACGATCTGACTGAGGTTAACTCCCCACAGTCCCATGGCTCACAGATCCGTGTTGGCTGCTTGGAGGTTCCCAGCGGAGCAGACAGTCTGGGAGGCAGTTCCCTTCCTGCACCTGGTCTGCTCCATCCACACCTCACGGCAGGATGCGGCCGCGGGCAGCAGTGCCTGGTTCTGAGCCTGCGGCACCTTCTGGCAGATGCACAGCAGGGCCCTGAGCTCTGCACGGAAGCTCTCGTTCAGCCAGCAATAGATGAAGGGGTTGTAGCAGGTGCTGCTCATGGCAAACCAGTGCAGGGCAAAATAGAGCGAGTTCTTTGTCTTGATGCCCAGACTGGAGATGAGCACCACATAGCAGTTGAGGGGGAACCAGCAGACCGCAAAGACCACCACCACCAGCATCAGCATCTTGATGCTCTTCTTCTTGTTCCTGTGGTGGGTAACGTACTGCTGTGTGGTGACATCCCCAATGGCATTGCGGAGCCACAGCTTCTTGGCCAGGCGCATGTAGGTGACCGTGATGATCAGCAGAGGCAGGAGGTAAAGAAGGAGAAATGTAGACAGGTCCAGATACTTCCAGACCAGCTCTGCAGGCTCAGGGAAATCAGGGAGGCACAAACTCCGGACAGTGGCTTCCCTTGAAAACAAAGAAATACAGGCCAGACATGGCATGTGGTCTTTGCTGTCAAATGGTGCTGCCAGCTTGGGGTCTCACACTGCCCATGACCACTCCCTCAGAGGCTGCAGTATGGACAGAGCAGGGACACAGAGCCACAGCTCTGACATGTCTCTGCCAGGCTGGTCCTGCATTCCCTGCCCTCCACGGGTGTGCCCACACTGCCTTGCCCCCCATCAGCCAGAACCCCTTGCCCTGCCATGCCCCCCAGCACAGAACCTCTCAGCCAGGGCAGAAACTGCTGCAGCAGTGAGAAGCCAAAGGTGTTTTGGAGGGGAGGGAAGGGGCTGCTGGGGGCTGTGAGGAAGCCTCATGGGCACAAACAACCCATCTTCCTTCCCTTCCCTGCCCACCATTCACTTGCCATCAGCTGCTAAAACCTTACTGCTATCTCTTAAAAAGGTGTGATGATTAGTCACTTGTCTCCAGTTGAAAATCTGACAATTAACTAACAGAAAGACTAAGTGTAACTCTCTGCAACAGCTCATTTTAACAACCCTTACACTCATCCCATCCAGCCTCGGGGTCCTGGCATGTTCCCGCTGCCTGCCTGGCAGTGGCTCTCAGTCCCAGGACCCTCCACACCCCGCAGCTGGAGACTGGAAGTGACGGAACATAAGGAGAAAAGAGCACTTGCACATTTATTTTTAGTGGGTGTTTTCTCCCTTTTTTTTCCTTTTCCCTTTCTCTTTCTTTTATTCATTTTGCCTTTTTCTCTTCAGCCCTTGTCCTCTTTTCAGCACAGACTTTAGTCCCCATCAAGTTGCATTATTCATTGCAGTATAAATTAATATCTTTAATATCACATTTTCAACCTCTGAAGCTGCCTTTTGTGCCACAAATAAAAGACTTGAGAATGGGTGGCTGGAGCATGGGCTGAGGTTGGAGGGGTGTCAGTAGGTGTGGGGGTTGAGCTCCCCTGAGCACAGAGGACCTGGAGAGGCTGCTTGAGATGGGAACTAATGCAGAAGAGAAAATCACCCTTTCTGAACTTCTGTCTGGAGCTTTTCCTCCCCATGTATGGCTCACCACTGGCACAGGTGAGGCCAGACCCTGCCTGCCTGCCTCCCAAAGGGGACCTGCCAAAGCAGGCCAGACAAGACTGGTGAATTCTGATATGACCAGGGTCTCAGACACACTGCTGTGCAGCGCAGCCAGAGAGACGGATGCTGGTGGAGCCCCTGTTCCCCATCCCAAAACCCCAACTGCTCCCTGGCGGGAATCTCAGGAGCCCTGGCCCTGCAGGAGTTATTATAAGCAATATTACAACTGGGATTTTTTTTCAATGGAAAGCAGAGACAGGAATAGCATGTCCTGGAAGTCCTTATATCGCTGAGCTACCTCATGCCAATGTGGGGCTCAGTTTCCTCCGACTGTGCCAAAGGATGAGCAGAGACAGGTGCCCAGAAACAGATCACGGTGTTCGTTCATTCATGAGCAATTTGTTCCCTAATTCCTGAGCACAGCTGTGGAGCAACATGAGCACAGAGTAATCCTGTCCTGTGTTTACAGTCTGGGCAGTTGGATGTATGATGTCCCCTGGGTATCTCAGTCACATCAGGCACAAGCACAGGCAGGGGAGGGCTGTGAAGCTCCGATCACACTCCCCGCTGGTGCAGCCCCTCATACACCAGGAGCACCAACAGCCTGGGCAGGCACTCACACTCTCCCTCTGCACCGACGGAGGGGACCTGACTGGGCTGTGGGAAATGGTATTTGTCCTTAATACAGAAGGTCAATGTGTACAATAAAAATCTCACTGCCATTGCCTGCCAGTGCCTCCTTACCCCATTCCCTCGGATGCTAATCTCAGCCTGAAAATACAGAACATGGTAAGATCATCCCTTTGGCCTCAAGACTGACCTTCATGCAAAGGGCAGCACCAGGGACACCCACCACAAAAATCCCACCTGGGTCCCACTATGGACTGTTTTCTTGTCAGGAGGGCTTACAGCAAGGAGGAACAGACCCCATGGGCAAAGAAACTCCAGGGCTATGATTTTGTATTTCTCCCTGGCAGAGGGTGACAGCAGCGACAAACACCATCCTGAGCCATTTCTGGGAAGATAAGATGCTGCTTTTTAAAAAAAAAAAACTTTTTTTCCCTTTAGATCAGAGTCTTCACTTTCTTCTGACATCTCAGCAGTCCTCATGTGGGTGTGAAATTCCACTTCATCTCCTTTTAATAGCTCCTATTGTTGTGTTCAGCTAAGCAAAGAGTTCCTTTCCCTTGTGGGAAGGCACCACAGCATACCAGGACAGCTCTGGTTCCTGCCAAGGCACTGGTCCCTCACCCACCCTGCACTTGTACCTCCCAGCCCTGCACTGGTCAGCCACGGAGGAGAGGGACTGAGGGTTTCACTCTGTTTTCCTCATTTGTGTAACATAAGAAGGCTGGTCCTGCTTCATAAATCCCCATGGATGAAATACAGGGAAGACAATGCGTGACTCACTCTATGAAGTCCTGGGGACAGGGGGTTGGTGTCCCTGCTGACAAACCAGGGCAGTCCCTTCCTCCTGCTCCCTGCAGAGCCTTGTTGATGTCAGCACCAGGTGTTCCCACCATGAGGTTTATTTTCTTTCTTTTTCAAACTGCAGTTTCACTCTCCCTATGCTCCCTGCATGAGCGAGTTGCCTGGACCTGGTCTAGTTGGGTCTGAGGAGCTGAGTGGGCACGAGGACAGAGTCCCCCCTGGCAGGGCCCTGGCACTGGAGAAGGTGTGTGTGTCACCGACCCGCCATGCCCCGGACAGGCTGCACCTGGAACTGCCCCAGCGTGGGGCTGGGAGTGGGATGCAGCCCCTCATCTGGGCGTGAGGGACGTGGTGAGAGCGAACCCTGAGGCTGCGCGTGTGCCCCGCCAGGCCAGGCGGCTCTTCCACAGCCCCAGCCTCTGCTGCAGATGGTGGGATCTCACCCACACGGACCCCTCTGATCCCACAGCACCCTTCCCGTGCCTGGGAGCCTCCAGCCCCCTCCGCGCCGAGCAGCAGTGCACAGGGGCTACTGGACCTCCGCACACTCACTGGGAAGGGGAGATCACTCACCTGTAATTATACTGGAAAAGTTTTTGGTAGATGGCATGGGGCAGGGAGAAACAGGTTGCCATCAGCCAGATGACAGAGATACTCAGTGCTCCCTTCGTCAGGGACATCCGCTGCTTCAGGGGGTTCAGGATGACCTGCAACACAGACTCCTCACCCACAGGGAAGCAAAGCCCCTCGCAGCCCACACAGCAGCGACAGTTTGTGAAACAACGTAACACAGTTAATGATATGAAAATGATGGCAATGATTAGGAAGATGTCCTCGAAAGTGACCTGGAAAATGGGAAGCATTGAATTTCTCAATCTGCTCAGAAGAGCTCTTAAACTTTATCCTCTGTCCTGTTCTGTGACAACCATTTTCCTTAAATTGGCAGTGACATTAGGTCAGAAAAAAAGAAGATATCTACACAAGTGTCTTCACTGTAGGGTATGTTTGTTTATTCTGTATTAACTACATAAAAAATGCCTCCTGCTCTAGCTGGGCCTGTGAAACTAAGCCTTCCTCCCCTCTGCTGAGGCAGCAACTTGCCTTTCATGAAATTTTTATTGTTAGACCTTTAAACTGATAAAATCTGATAGTTTGGAAGTTACTGTTTGTGATGGCACAAGAAAGGGGATGATCACAGGGGACGTGGGCCTGGGCTGCCCTCATTACCCTGCACTGGCCTTGTGGCCAGCATTTGTCAGGGCCACGGATGGACAGTGGGTACGACCTTCTCACAGCTTAAGTCTCCTCCCAGTATTTCCAGCAGAGATTTCCCACTCGGCCGCTTCCCTTTAACCTGGTCCAGCATCAGCCCCATAGCTCCACCACGGGACATTACTCTCAGAATTTAACTCCAGCTGCACTGCAGCTTGATGACACAGCAAATACCCAAGGGGGAAAGAAGAGTAAAAAAACAAATAGGCAACTAAATCACAATTTGAGCTGAGGATGCCTCACACTGGTGTTCTATGGGCTTTGGGTGGTAACCCAAACACCTTGAAGAAGTTCTTGCACAGCTGAAGTAGCACTTGGCGCTCAGCACTGGCTCTGCTGCCTTTCCAGGCTCTCCACATAAGACAAAGCCTCTGGAATCATTTGCCCTGCCACACCTGGGGCTAGGCTGGACTTGACTCTCTTCAAATTGTGTGAAAAAAAGGTGTCCTCACCCTTTTCAGTTGGAAATCTGGGAGCATTCTGTGAAACCTGTGATGCTGCATTTTGTTCCTTCCCTCCTGTCCTGTACCTGGGAACCTACAGAAGTCCATCAAGCCTTGCTGCCCCTGGCGCACAAGGGGAGGCTTTGAGTTTAGCTCTAGAGCCTTCTCACTGGATATGGGCTGTATCTCCAGATTCATCCACCTGGATCCATGGCTCAGCCAAGACTAAGAGGGGCTTGGGAAGGTCCTGGAAGGGAAGAAGGGGCAGGTAATGTCACCTGGTGCCTGTCAAGAGCGATGGCCGTCAGGGTGAGTGTGGAGACATGGAGGGAGCAGTACTGCACGAAGCGGCTGATGTGGCACATGGTCTTTCCAAAGATCCATGTGCTGTTCACAAACCGCACCTGAGGGGAAACAACAACTCATCAGACAGAAAATGTGGCAAAAACAAATGCATGGGGAAATCTCTTGGGTGGCATCTGAGCTAGCTCAAGGGTTCTGGCTGGGTGGCTGGCTTCACTTGAAAGCCAAAGAAAGATCAGCTATGCTGGGCTCTGAAACCCCTTGACAGAAGAGTTTATAAGGTCACACCCTTAAGATTCTGCAGTGGTGTTGCCAAAGCCCTCCTGTCTTGTTCTGCAGACATTGTATGTGAACAGTGGTAATAACTTTTTATCACACTAACAATTATATTTGGAAAAAGTGGGCCAAGGTTTGGTATCAACCCCACTCTCAGGTCTGGAGAGCTTTCACTGAAGCCTTTACCCAACTGGCAGCTCTGAAAAGCTCAACTATTTTCTTCCAGCCACCCACTATGATTTGCATTCAGGCTGTTCTGACCCACTAAGGGATTCTCTAGTGCTCTCCTGCATGAGCATCAAAAGCACATGTTCACCTGGGTGCCTGTTCTCATTCCCTGAGAAGCTCTTGGTGGGGTTTGGTGGCACACATGAAGATACTTAGAAGTCTCTGGGAGAAACAGAGACTAACAGAGCAAAGGGAGCCCACAGGTTGCTGAATAGTGTTGTACTTGCCTGGTAGAGTTGTCTCTTAGACTTGGTAGTGTTGGGTTCCCACCTCAGCCCTAGAAGCGCATGCAAAGAAAGACTGCGACCACCAGGCAGAGTTCTAATGGGTGGGAGACTCCCCTCCTGGCTGAAGGGACAGCACAGCTGACCACTTACCAGGGTGAAAGGTGTGTTGAGCAGCGTGATCATGATGTCAGACACAGCCAGGTTGACAATGAAAAGGCTGGTGGCTGAGTGCATCCTCTTGCTCTTCAGCACCACATGGCACACCAGCATGTTCCCAAAGAGAGACATGATGATAATGACTGAGTATGCCACGATTAGGAGAGCTTTCACTGTTGGTTTCTGGGATTCTGGCTCATATTTAGCCAGCTCAGCAAATTTCTCCCACTCGATAATGCGGCTATCTGTCCAGTTGAAGATGGTCCTATTGCTTGCTTGGTAGATGGACATGAGTTGGGTCAGGGAAGCGTAATGATCCAACTCCTCAAGAAATTCCATCACCTGTGATCTGTATGGCTGAAGCAGTGAGCGAGGCATGGTGGATCAACCCCAGTCTTCCCTTCACTCAAGGCCACCAAGATCACAGCTCCAGCTGACAGAGCAGGTGATCCGTCAGCTTCAGCTGCTTGGTTGTCCTGGAGATGGTGAAGATGCAGCTGCCATTGCAAACACGACCCTAAAACAGAAAGCTGGGGGAGCCCCTGAGGCACAATGGGTTTCCTGGGAGCAGAGGTTTCCTGGCACTGGCAAGAAGTTCCAGTGGCATGGCAGAAAAGGGCTGGCTTGGGACTGCACACTCTTAGCACCTTCTTGTATCAAAAAGAGCAAGAGCTCCACAGATGAGCTGGAAAGAAGAAGTAGTCATGACATAAAGCAAATGTAGGAAAATCTCAGGTTTGAAGTTATTTTAATTCAATGCCAGCTTTTTTGTCTTTGTTCTCACCTGAGTTCGTTTCTCCTCCAAGTTCCATGGAAGGTTCACTATGAGTGCTTTCATCCTCTACTTCAAACCACCCAGTTGTTTTCTGTCAAAACGCAAAGGCAGAGCCATTTGGAGATCATTTTGGAGAGCAGAGGTCACTGCACCTAATCCCAGCAATTAGTCTAAAGCTATGCAGAGCCTGGAAATCACATTAGAAGTTGACTTTAGTCTCTATCATGTTTTCTCCTCGAAATGACAGCTGAATTCTGCTTCCAGTGATTCAGTTCCAAGTAGGGGAATGGTCTTTCCTGCAAAAAGTGAGACTTGGCAGTAGAGGCATGAAACTGACAGAGAAGCCACTTCACTGTACACAACCCAACCCACACAGTGCTCAGTGCACCAGAAAGGTTCTCCTGAGACAAAAATCTCCACTCTCTCATCTCTACTGATACAAATTTTTAGATATTTCTGGTGATTTTAAGTGGTATTGATCTATTGATGTCAGATGGAACCTATTAACTGTGCACATGGGTATTTACAGACACCCTGTGCACAGGAGACATTTGGTGGGAGGCTCTGGGGGCCTCTCAGAGAGGGCAGCAGCTTGATTCAGTATGTGCTGTTCCAAATGAGCCCTGCGACTGCGGCACAAATCAATGGACTTGATATGGTGTGAGGGATTAATATGTAGAGATTTCAGAGGAGTAAAAGGCTCCCTGGTTCCACTCTCTATGGGGAACTGGCAGAGCACCCTGGGCAGCTGCTCCCAAGTAGCAGTGAGGGCCAGAAACCAACATTCCATGGACTCCAAACCAATGCACTGCTCAGTCACACCAGCAGCCTTGGCTGCAAACACCATCAAGAGTCACGGTACAGCCTTTTCCTGATGGAAAAAGGTACTGGAGAGCGTGTTTCTATATGTGTATTTCCATAACAACCCCTTCTTAGTTTGCCTTATTCCAGAAGTGTTGTGCATGCCAGAGGACCCACAAGAAGATCTGCCTTAAAAGCAAGTGGATGTTAAAGCAACTTGGCGGGGTGGAAGGAAGGAAGAATCATCCAGGAGACAGAACACATTTTGAAAAGAGGCCGTGGCTGGTTTTTGGGCACATTGATGAATAAAAGAAGCCTTGGTAGGACAGAGTGCGGCAAATGCTGGCGGATTTGACTAGAGATGCTGTAGCACACAAGGCAACTCAGCTCCTTGTCCTCCTAATGCTGATGGGAGTGGGAGTATCAATACCAGCCCTAGACCAGGTCCCAATCGAACATTCTCACTAGACATGGATCTGGGAACCTCCCATGAAACGGGGAGCAGAGCTGAAAGCAGGGAAAAGGACCGATCACCTTGTTTACAAACAGTGGTTGGCACACAGGACTTCTTGTGGTGCAACACCTCTGAGGCTCAGATCTTGGCAGGAGTCAGAAGGGACTTCACGCTTACACAGGTATGAGAGAGGCCAGAACTGCATCCTCCTGGACTGCTGGGATGGGGGTGCAGATGGCCTCCTCACCCCACTGAGGGCCTCAAGAGACCTGCCAGATTTGTCCCTCACCTGTTTACAATGCGCAGGACCACACAACTCGTTATTGTCTATTGTGCTCTATCGTGAGGATGTCATTATGACACACAGAAGGTCTCAGTGGGCAGTGAGAGGGACTCTAAGGGAATTCAACAGCTGTGTAACTAAAAACATTACTTTAGCCAGCTCCAGAAGAACCACTTTCATCTTTGAATGCGCACAGCTAGAATATTCATGCTACACTGGAATGCCACTCCTGAGCTTGTGAGAGGATGCTGAGGTGTGACAGACACAACCACCTACTGCCTCTTCTGCATGAGTTTGCCTCAAGTTCTCATGTGGGGACATCTTCCCTTCTATGAAGAGCCATTTCTCTTGTGCCTGTGTCCACATCCCTGTACAATTAAATGAAAAATCTGATCCATCTAAAAACTAAATAAACAGTTTACAGGGGATCAGACTCCTGACCTGACCCACAGCATGGCAGAGCCTTGCATTTTCCAGGGGAGGCTCTAGGAGCAAATGCCCAAGGGGAACAGAAGAGCTCAAGACGCTGGATCTAAAACCTCATTTTCTAACATGGAAGTTCTCCTCAGACTTTGCTAGACCCTGTAAAATGTGACCTTCAGTAACGGTAGAAGCACTTGGCACTGGCTGCTGCCTCAGACAAGATTCCAGAGAGGCTTTGCCTGAGGAAGGGTGAATTTAAAGGCAGGTTATCCTGATGAGTTGAAATGCTGCAGTTTTTATAACTTGATATGACCTGAAGGATCAGCGAAGAAAAGCCTATCTCGGTTCAGCTTCTCCCAGCTCCTCCAGGCTCAGGAGGGCTGCCAGACCACCCCACACTGCTGCTGCTACAGGAATTTCTTTCCAATGCAGAAACGTTCACCTCCTGCTCTAACAAATGCAAAGACGTTTTTCCATCAATAGTACAAACAGAAACCAATGCTTCACTCCCTGGACGGGCTAAATCCATATATGGCATACATTACAGCTTGCATCATGCACCAGTTCCCCGCACGCTCCAGTGAGAAGAAACCAAACCCCCTCCCTTGCCCTTACTCCCCTCTCTAACTCCTGCCCCTTACCCTCACCCCCCTCACTTACTTCCCACCATCCGGTCGTTGTTGTCCCCCTGCGCCCGGGCAGCAGCGACTCCTCTGGCTCCCTGTACCGCGCTCCCCGCCCCGCACAGCCCGCACGCCCTGCGCCACACACCGCACCNATCTCACCGCACCGCCCACCCCGCACACTCTGCGCCACACACCGCACTCCCCGCACAACCCGCGCCGCACACTCTGCACACCCCGCACACCCTGCGCCACACGCCGTACACCCCACACACCCTGCGCCAAACACCGCACACCCCACACACCCTGCGCCACACACCGCACACCCCGCGCCGCACACCCTGCACACGCCGCACACCCTGCACACTCCGCACACCCCGCACGTGCAGTCTGCGGGGACGCAGCCGCCGCTCGGGGCGGGGCTCGGAGGTGGAGCCGCTCCATTCATGAAAAGCGGCGGGCGCGGCCCCGCAGCCTCCGCTGGTCCCGGGAGTCATTAGCGGGGGTTAATTAGAGTCGCGGTTCCCTGCCTGCACACGCACCTGTCCGGAACTCCTCCGCAGGTACCCCCAGAGCGGCCTCTGAGGAGCTGCCGGTCCCGGTCCCGGTCCCGGTCTCAGCCCTCCCCGCAGACCCGCACGGACCCGCAGGGCGGAGGGCAGCGCCCACCGCCCACCGCCCATGGCCGCGGCGGGCGGGACGAGCGGGGCACGGCCCACCCGCGCTTGCAGAGACCCCGGCAGTGCGTTAACGGGAAAAGGGGAACACCATCCTCACGAACTTCTCCCGACCTGAAACTCCCGGTGGAGTCTCAACTCTTGGTTTTTGACATGTGTTTTTCCCACGTCTGGATCCTTCTTGGCAGATGCTGACACAGAAACATGAAAATAAAGACAGTTAAGGTTTCAAAGATTTTAGACAACATATTTTAAAACTAGATATTATCATCCCTCTTATTTTGCATCCTGCATATGTCAATCATGTCTTATTAAAAAAAACCTGCAAAACCAAAAAACCAACCAACCAACAAAACACCACAAAAAAACCCCAAAAAACCAAAAAGCAAACAACCAACCAAACAAACAAACAAAAAAACCAAGAAAGGAGGGTTTTTTCCTGCCCACTTCCAGTCATACCCATGATCTCCTGCCACTGTCCGTGGCTCTGTTCTCACTCTCTGTGTCTTGCCTAGCACCACTGTGGCCATGTCATGCAGGGCAAAAGTAGGGGGGCAGCTAAAGGATAAAGAATGTATGGGAGGGACATGAGACACAGAGAATGTGTCCCTTGACAGACTCTAAATTCTGTTTCTGGGTAAGGAGGTCCCACGCTGATGTGTGGAGCCAAGAATTTACCTTTATTGCAAGTCCAAGGTTTAACAGCCCGATCCAGTTCAATAAGCACCTCCGGCTGTCCTGTTTGTTCCAATAATAGCAAGACTTCTATTTTCCAAATGATCTATTTATTGCTAATTCCAATCAGAAATGCATTTTAAAATGTCATTGAAAAGAGCTCTGACGTCTGTCCTGATCTCTGGCATTTGTAACCTCTATCAGGGCAAATAAACTGTGATGACGGTTTAAAGGTTGGGCTTTTCTCAGTTTGTGATCTGTTTGCCACAGAGCAGACTGGGCATCCCAGCTTGAGCAGAGTCTGCCAGCGGCTCTTGGAGAGATGAATGAAGAGCTTCCTGGTAAACAGTAGAAAAAGAGTCTAGATGGAGACAGGAATTTCTTCAGTGGGAGGAAAGATTTGTACTTTTGGGGGGTGTGTGTGTCTCCAAGGAATTGGCTCTTTGCTCAGAATTTTGTATTTATGAATTCCCAGGTCTAAGAGCTGCTCCAGTTCATGGATGTGTCAGAACCCCAGTTGCTTTCTGCAGAAGCACAATGAGCCTTGTATTTGATCTCTGGGGTTTCTTGCTCGAGGGCTGCAGAAAGGACATACTGAACATTTATTATTGCAGTAACAAGATGATCTGGGAGGCTTGTGCTTTTTTTTATATTTCCCTTGAAGCTATTCTCACTGCAGCTGTGAAATTCTCATGTATCTGAAGAACCATTTCATTATCCTCCCATAGTGTTCCTGCCTGGTACATACCATCCCTGGCTTTGGAGCTGCAAGCTCACAAGAAGAAAGCTATGCGTTTAGTCTATTCACATTTCCAACAAAATCCCAGGCATGCTTTCTCCAGGTGCAAATTACCTAACTACAGGTATGTGCCAGAGTGTCCTGAAAGACTCAAGCTCTCACTGGCTGAGGAATTGAGCCTTGATTCCTTACACAGCAATTAATACTGACTAACCTCTCCTGCCCCCAAATGCCTGATGGAGATGCCGGTCCTGTATGTTTTGTGTCATTAGACAAGTCTCTGACTGATGCCTGTCTGGTTTTTATCTGTCAGAAAACACTTCAGGAGCAGGAATGGCTGTGCTGTTGATTAAAATTGTTACAGTTTTCTGTTTGTTTTTCTTGGGCAAAATTCCAGTTACCCACCTGTCTCTGCAGAGACTTTGTAGGCTGGAGGTATTAAAGTCATTCAGTATCCTTCCTTCTTGTGTCTTACTCTTAAATGTCAGAGGGTCTCCTTGTTTCCTGTAGGGCTGGATGTCCTCTGGACAGAAGAATTAATAACAGGGCAGATACACAGACACCAGAGACTTTGGAACTGAGGACTGTAGAGCTCCTTTTGCTCTCAGGGCACAGAAGGTACAATAGAGGCCCTGAAATATTTATTGCCAGTCCTTACACTGCATATGCTGTCCAGCGTGCACAGCTGGGCTGTGTGTGGGTCACTCATGGGTTATGACTCAGCTTGGGTTTGCCTGAGGTGGTGGGAGGGCGAGAGCATCAGCACCAGCCTCTTCCCTCCGTGCTGTCCCAGCTGAGAGCAGCTCACTGAGCGCCGCTGGAGCTGAGCCCTCTGGCCGAGCCCTCAGCAGCCGTGCAGAGGCTTTTGGTTCCCTCCCCTGGCACAGGCACACCAGATATCCAAACCAGAAACTACAACCAAATTTTAAATTCATCTGCCAACTTCAGCCAAATTAAAATTCAGAGGACAGGAGGTGGAAAGTGCTAATAATCTTCCAGTGATACCAAGACCTGATTTCACCAGGATCAGAGTATGATCTGGCATTAGCTGCCACTGACATGGGAGCTGTGCTTTCATGTGTGTTATCTCAGAGCAGGGCCTGCCATTAGCATACGCTCTAATTGACTCCGAGATTCAGCACAGGTAAGTGGGTGGAGGAGCAAGCTGTACAAAATGGGCTCCAATAGGAGAAATAAGAACAACAATGCCATAGCAATTGCATTTGATTTTCTCTGAACAGTTACAATTTAGACTTTATTATTCAAAATACAAATGACAAGTACATAATAGCTACTAATAATGCAGCTTCAGGGTGGTTGGAAAAGAAAAGCTTTAAAAGGATTTGATAGTCCTCAAAATTCAGATGTGAGGTTTGTGTGACAAAGAGAACAAAGAGAACTAATCCACCATTGTAATTGTGCCCTCTTCCTGCACAAATGGGCCTTGTCTAGTGGCCCACTTGGGCTGGATCTTCAGCCTCCATTTTTTATTTTATTTTTGTGGTTTTTTTTTTTTTTTTTTTTGCCTCCTTGGAATCATAACTGTCAGCACAACTGACAGAACACCCCATTCCTGCCTGACTGCTGGCCCCCTGATTTCCAATGGGATGTAAAACCCCAGCCGGTAAGTGAGACAAGCAGCTTCTATCTGTGCTGTTCTTCCAGCTCCAAGTGCCCCAGCCTGGCCATGGCTTGGGCCAACAGCATCTGCCCTTTGGATCGGAGCAGCCCATCCATGTGGGAATCCAACCTCTCGATGTGCATTGTCCTTTGCTGTGGTGGCCTCTCAGTTCCAGAAGCCTCCAAGCCTTGAACACCCCTTGGGGTATGTTTTCCTCTTAAGTGATTCTTTTTGGTTCTTCTCCCTTTCTGTGTGGGAGTCAGGACAGAAAAACAAACAAACCAACCAACCAAACATACCCTGTTTTCCTTAACAGAAAACTCTCCGCCAGTGAAAGAGACTTGGCAAAGAGAGGAAGGGATAAGTCACCCTCTGTGTGTGATGTGCTTCAGGTTGTTATCAGGGACATTCATTTCTTCATCCTTGCCTGCAGCTCACTCCAGGGTTCACCAGCCAGAGCTGCTCTGAGCCCACCTGCACAGCCACAGGAACAGTGAGCAGGGACATCTCCACATCTAGGTGGGAGCACACACAACCCACACACCCCAACTGCACTGAGCCCACAAGGAGCCCTCTCATCCTTGATGAACAGTTCAAAATTCCTGCACCTCTCCCAATGCCTGAACTCAGCCCATCTGTGATAATATCACTGGTTTGAGGCCAGAGAGCTGGAGCTCTTCAGGCTGGACTTTGCCAGAGGAGCTTCTCCGGAGGTGTCTGGAGCAGAGGCCAGCAAGTCAGCAGACACCACACAGACCCTGTCAGGAGCTCAGAAGGCAAAGCCTGAGATGTGGATGTATTTGACAAGGTGAGGAAGACCCAGGGTGCACTTTACTGTGTGCTGTACATTCCCTTGCTTTTAAGAAATGGCATCATGGAATGGCTCATTATCTCCGTTCCCTTCCAAGGCCAAATTAATTTAAGGCATGACAGGTTAGCTGGGATGACTCACACACCAAAGGAAGGGGGAAATGAAGGAAGATAAGAGTTAAAGAATAGTGGTAAAACATACATTTGCTTCAAAACTCTGTCCCATTGTGCAGCTGTGACCAAAGGAAGAGAGGTGACGAAGGCAGAAGGTGCCAGAACCAGCAGGGGACAGTCATGCAGAGGCTGATGGCAGCTGCAGCATCCTGTCAGGCTCTTGCTGGGGCCGTCACCCACCACAGTCCTGATTTGGGGACCTCAGTCTGTGGCGAATGTGCCTGTGTGCAGCTGTTGAGGGATATGTCAGCTCAGAAAGCCTTTGAGCTATAGAGCTCTGATGAAAGCTCATCCACTCAGATGGAAGGATGCCTTATGGATCCTGGGAAGGATCTCTCATGATCCATGTGTTTGCTTAGGTTTTGGGTGGGGGAGGAATGGTTCAGCCACCAGCAGCATTGGTGACAGGCACCTTCCTGTGTCACCCCTGGCAGCGACACCTGAACAGGAGTGACCTAGCCAGGGCTGTCCAAGCCAGGGGTGCAGCTCTGACAAGCAGCCCAGGGCAGCCAGGCCTGGGCAGCAGCTGGGGCAGAGGACAGAGGGTGCTGAGGTTCTGCCGAGTTCCTAATTGGCAAAACAGCCATGGGCACAGCAGCTGCTTGTGGGGATGCTGAGTGGGACCAGGGACAGGAGCCTCAGCAGAGCTGAGCTGCCACTGGTGCTGCAGGGTTCCAGCAGGGTCCCAGCAGTCCACTGTTCTGGGTTTTCAAACACATGGTAGCAGGAGCACAACTGGTCAGAAAAGGGTGGGTGTTTCTAACAGTCACTTGAGCCGAAGCATTTAAAACTTAATTTTCAGCTCGTTCAGTTAAAAGAGGTTATGGAATTACAAAAACAATCTGAAGAGCATACTCCAAATGGCACTTTCCCAGAAGGTCTAAAGAGCTCAAACAGAAAAGTACTGATTATCATGCTTTTAAATTATAAGTGAAACTGCCTTACCACCAAGGGAACAGAAAATTTGGAGCTTATCCAACGTGGAACTCAGGTCTTATCCCCTTTTCTTCCATTTTTTTCATGCCCTAACTGATATCTCAGTTAGGAAACTATGCATTGAAGAAGCCTCTCCTGCTGATCTTCCCAGACCAAGGCCCTTGAGGACGTGAGCATCAGGTGGATCTATCTGTCAAATATTTTTTTCTGGTCTTATGAGACTTTAGAGTGCCTGGGATTTAAATGCACGTTAATGTTCTATGTTTTCTGTTTCCCCGATTAGACTGGCAAGAACAGCAGTCAACCCTTTCCCAGAGGCACATGAATGGCTGCAGAGAAGGAGCACTGGGAGTCTCTCTTTGTTCACTTAAGAATCTGAACACTTATAACTGAAGAGAAAGGCATTTCGGCTTTGTGTGGAGAATTCAGTGCCTAATGCTGGGCTCAGAGAGCCATTTTTCTCTTTCTATTCAATTCATTTGTGCCAATCAGTGAGGTATAATCTAAGTGAAACAAGTGAGTGCAGGTCAGTGACCCTGATGTGTCTTGCCAGGATTGAGGGATGGCTGGCTTAGACCAGCCTAAACTGATTTGCGGACCTGATGTCTAAAATCCTTCTGTGATGAGAACAGTCTGCTGTTGTCACTGAAGACTTCATATGAGACCAGATGTACAGGCCAGGCCTTGGACTGGCTCCTTTTTTCGGCAGTCTAAGCCCTCCCATTTTGATTCAGGAGATAATCTTGAATTCCCTGGGAAGAGGGAAGGTACAGAACTGGCTGTTGCAGTTGGGTGAGAGCTGTGAACAAAGATGAGACGATACGATTGTGCATTTCTTGCAGCTCAGGTGATAATAAATGGACAGATACCCCATGAGCCAGAAGCTAATTGAGGCACTAAATCTCAGGGTGACATTGGAGGCAGCTGTACTCCCACATCTCCTGTTCACCACCTAGTGTCTCCTGCTTCCTTCAGTTAATCAGGACTGAAACAGAGCACTGGAAGGCCCGAGTGCCTTCATTTCTGTGGCAAGGAGGATGCAGAACTGCAGCAGTGAGGTTCTTTGCCAGGCTCTTCATGGAGAAACATTCTTTATTCCTTCCTTAGTGTGTGATTAGGCTCTTATGTGCTGACAACTGAAAGAAAGGCTTAAAATAGAAAGAGTCGGTTTTGTATATGTGTGGGGAAATAGGAATGACAAAATAATAGTGCCCTGTAATGTAAATTGTGCCACAGGTCAGGGGGTTCTGCTCCGCAGCCACAGTTGAGCTCAGCTGTGGCTGTTGCCAGGAGCAGGGGCAGCTCAGGGTCCTGCAGCAGAGTAGACAGGTACACAGGTCAGGAGCATCATCCCCTAGCTCAGGGCTGTTCCAGACTCACCTGCAATTGCAGCCACGGGCCCTTGCTGAGGCTCAGAGCCAGAGCAGCAGCAATCGATATATGCCAGAGTGAAGATTTCCTGAGCAACATGAATCCTGGCTGCTCATGTGTCTGTTGGATGACAGTCTGCATTTACACAGTCAGTACTGTTTCTCCATCACAACTTCTGTCTCTTCTCCACCAGGACTGGATAATGTTTATTTAATGAGCACTTAATCAATATGCAGCTGTTCTCTGGAGATGAACTGTCAGGGCATGATAGAGACATTCTTCTGGATGTTATTCAAATTCCTTACATAGGCATTTTGATTCAAATGTATCTAATTCTTTAATAAAAGTTTTGAATCACCCTGTAGCTCTCATACCAGAGATTGGTGGTAGTCTGGAGATAAACAATGAATATTCAGAACTTCAAATCTAGATTAAGTAATGGTTTTTCTCCATGTTAGCTCATACCTCCTTTCTAGGAGTAAACGCATTAAAGAAAAAGCTGTGAAGTGTAACAGTCCTCCAAGTGCCTCCCTCTGCACTGTCCATTGCCTGTTGGGTCACTGGCTGAGTGGGGTTCACATTCTCCTCCAGAAACACAATGGCCTTCAGCAAATCACTCCCTCTTGCAAGAGCTGCGCATTACACCAGGAGAGCAAAAACGTGGGCTGTGATGCTCTTATCTGCCTTTGTTACCCTGTTTCTCAAAAGCTTTGAAATACCTGAGATTCCTTTTATAGGCATATCCAAACCATCCAAGCACTCCCCTTTCCACAGGTCTCAGCAATTAACACTTATCTCTGACAGTAACAACATAAAAGGGAACCAGAAGACATAGGGCAGATCTTTATAGACTGGAAAAGTGCATTCAGAGTTGCTGCAAGAAAGCTCTTCCTGGATGCTCAGACAGGGTTAGGAAAGAGATGTCCTGGGAACCTCCCCAGATAGCCTGAGGATTAACTTCATTAAGATGTCAGAAAAAACAGCATCCCCATTCCTACACTCTTCTGCATAGAGGGACTAGCTGTTTCTTCCCCAAACGGGAAGGAGAGAAACAAGTTTTCTTGAAAAATTTATGAAGATGCAGAAGTTTGCAAGGAGGCCAGAGGGGACAGCGCGTGGTACTGACCTCCTGAGCAGAGGGTCACAGGAAGGATCGCTCTGTAGCTGGCTGAGCTGCTCCTTCAGCTCCCTTCACCCAGCTCAGCCTCATTCTCTTTATGTCCTTCAAGCTCCCCCAGTCCCACGGGTTTGTTTTTCCATATCTTTGCACACACTTGGCTGATGCTCCCTTAGTGTTATAAACTGCACTCAGGGCAGACCATGACCTCAGAATCCAAAAGTAAAGGTAACTGCAGGTGAGCTAATCCAGGAGCTAATCCTTCAGGTAGACACTGTTCAAGAGTGCAAATAGTTTGTGGAGCAAACCCTGAGAGGCTGAATTTTCAGGAATTCTGATCACAAAAGAGCATCTTTCCTGCATTGCAGATCATTTATTGGGATAATGAGAGGCAAACAGGGCAGGATAACCTGATGTCATTGAACCCTCACAGGACTGTGGTGACGCTCAGGAAGTGAGAACTGTAGAACAGCCTGACCAGCAGCAGAGGAGGGAGGGCTATGAAAGGATTCACTGGAGGGAGAAACCACTTCATGACTCTGAAAAGCAGACAAGAAAAGGCAATTATCCTGCTGTGGCAGCAAATGAGGCTTTTAGATGCTAAGAGAACCCTAAACTTCACCTGAAATTCATAAGTATTTCAAGCTTTGGGAACTGCAACTTCAGCTGCATCCCTGTGAGGAGCAGAGCCCCCGTCTGTTGCAGGTACTGAGCTGGAGGAGGCCAGAAACACTGGGCAGGCATAACCAGACCTCGCTCTGCCCCTCAGCCCTGCACAGCCCAGAGGAATCAGTTCTGGCAGCAGACCCGCCAGACCCTCCCTCTGCAGAGCCGGGGCAAAGCCTCAGGTCTTCCCAAACTCCTGGGCTTGGGTGCCAAAAACACCACTTCAAGGGCAAGAAGAACCCCTGGGAGAAGGTTTATTAAATACCCAGCAGCTCATGCACAAATCCCAGGGCAACTGCTGCAGCCAGCCTCACCACAAGGATTCACTGCACCTCGGATGCCCTTTTCCAGTCGTGTATATTAAATCCCCTGAGCTTCAGACTCCTTCATTTATGCTCCTCCTGGAGTTGGAGCTTACTGAAGATGAAAATGAATCTCTAATCTACACCATATCATGCAGCACAAGTCTGCTCACAGATTTTAAGGCTGTGAAGGAATTATTAGACACCCAGGAAATTCTGGACAACCTGTACTATCCTCATTTTCTGTGCTCCTCCAGCAAATCACTCTGCAATTTCCTCCTGCACAGTGCTAAAATAGAAGAGACATTGTTTCCTTATGAATCAGCACAACCAGCAGCTTTTGCTTGTTTTATCTGACTGAGTAATTTTTTCTTAGTAGGGAGAAAATTGTGCCCATGATCCTGTGAAATATCCACGGTCAAATAGCCACATATCCAAGGGGTAGAAATTGACTCTTGAGACCAGTTTCTAATTATTTTCCTATCTGCCATATGTGGAATCCTATGGGATCTGCTGAGGTGCACAGGCAGCATCTCCCATCATCCTAGGCGAGCAAAGCAGGGACTGTCACCAGGACAGCACTTGCTGGTTTGCCACTCACCACTGTTCCACACACTCCTACTTTAGGAAGACGGCTGGCAGGGGACACAACCAGGGCAGCCCAAGAGTTCATGCATTGCAGACGGACTGACACTACTCTGCTTGAATGTTTGGAGTTGCTGTGGAGACACAGAGCAGGATGTGACATGACAACTCCTCTGCCCATGACCTTAAAAAGGACTTATTTTTATTAACAAGGAATGAACTCAGACAAATATTCCTCTGGTGCTGGCAGCTGTCTGTGTGGCTTGGCAGGCACCACATCCCGGGGAGTGGGAGGGCAGGGACAGGCAAACCTCAGCAGGTCACAGCTTCACCCCGATACAGCGCACAGGCACTCTCACTCCCCGTGCCAGCTGGAGGCCAGTGGAGCTGCCACGGGAGGGAACCCCGAAGGGTCACTCCTCCGAGTAGCCGGGGGCATTCCTGGTGCTGGAGCTGAGGGCTCACCCATGCATCCAGGATGTCCTGTTGCAGCAGCTTCCCCAAAAGAGACCTTGGCCAGAAGGCGATGAAGGGTCCCACAGGTCACTGCTTAGGGCAAAGCTTTTGCTCTTGACCTCTGTGGAGCAGCTTAGTGTTATAAAGTCCCCAGCACAGAGCCTTCCCAGCCCTGTCAAGGGTCCACCCACAGCTTTCTCTGCAGAAACAGACTTGGAGTTCTGTGGCCAGTCTCACAACAGGCATTTTTACCTCTGAAATTTTGTCTCCTGTCACAACAGTTCACAAGGAATTAGGGTTTCCAGAGGAGTGACTGATAACTTCTCTTTCCTCAGCAAACATGACTTGACACAAGCTCAAAGGGCTTTTAAAATGCTGATCAAGAAGAAGCTGTAATCATCACTGGAAGCTGGAACTAATTACCACTGATAATCCCACTAACCAGGGGATGTACGTTCTTTGTGGGGAGTGATCAGGAGTGCCACCAGGTAAAACAGTAAAGCTCAACAGCATGGGGTGACCCTTTTTTTTAGGAAGAACAGAGACAGAACAGGAGACACGGAGCCATCTGAAGCCCCTCATACCTTTTAGATGCCTGTGTCCCCCCCTAGGACACTCCCAGCTTCCCCCCTCTATTCAAAGCTAGCCATGCTGAGTCCTCCTGTCACTCTCACCTGAATCCCTGGGATCCAATCCAAATGAGCTCAGGCTCTCCATGATGCTATTTGAAAGGTCAGGATCTGACTCATGACTCCAGTATGGTGATATTTTTGGCTCTGCTTTAATCATTTTCTCCTGTATGTCTCATGCACTGCCTGCCAAGATCTCTTGTCCTCCCAATTATGGTGAAAATAGATTATTAGTAATAGACTAATTCAGGAACTACTTGGAATTATTGACGAACATAGACTCTAGTCCAACAATATGATCCCCTCATTTATCTTCCCCACTCCAGTGCTGGCATGGAGATAAATGATGGACCAGGCTTTCCAAGGGAAATGCTTGTCTGCTGCTGGGAATGTTTATCGTAGAATCCTGATGCATAATATTAACATGTCAATGCAAAAGGGAAGACAAAATCCATAACTAGGATCCCTGCTGTTCCCTTGGGATCTCCCCTCCACTCCCAGTGACAGGACTAACTCTTTTCTGTGCTCTGCAGAAAACCAGTGCTCTGGTCTCCAAACCCTGTGCTCTCAGCATGGTAGCCACAGGCATTCCAGATCACATGAACTCCCAAATCTTTCTGACATTAATTTGTGTTCCTCAGTCTAGACCCATCATGCCCAGCTATTTCACTCCTGAGATCCCAACAATTTTAAAGCTGCATTTCCTCTGCAGCAGTTTTATTCCATATTAATACTGTCTTTTATGTCTCATATTATTTGGCAAATATTAATTTGTACCCAGCCCTGCTGTGAAGCAGAGAAATTGCTATCATTAACCTCACTCAATGGAAAGGAAAGAGTGGAGAAATGAAGTGATTAGTTTTCCACAAAGAGGGAGAATGAGTATTAATGTGGGAGTAAGAGTCAAAGTCTGTGAGCCATTCCTCTCCTCGGCTTCTCAGTGCCAGGCATCCTTTTTTTGAGTGGCCAGCAGAGATCTATATGGTGCTTCACTCACATCTGTTGTTCTGTTTTATTCCATGGAACCTGTTCATTAAACACTGGAGTTGCCCAGGCACTAGAACAACAAGGGAAGCCATCCTGCCCTCCCTCCCTCTCCTGCCTTCTCTCCCACACGTGCCCCACAGCAGCGTCCCCTCAGAGTCCCCATATTCTGTGTCTCTTCATGAAGACACCAAGACCCTTCGCAGGGAGAACACCCTGCAGCCCACACCTGGGGCCAGTTGTGGGGCTTTGCCCTCCCACTGGCTGCCACTGCAGGGGCAGCTGGGGCAGCACCGACAGCCCAGGCACCAACCCGTTTGCTGGAGGCACCACCAGCACCACCACACACACCATGGGCACTTCCACACACACCACAGGCACTGCTATACACACCACAGGCACTGCCACACATGCCCTGGAAACTGCCACACACACCACAGCACTGCCACATGCAGTTCAGGCATTTTCACACGTGCCCTGGGAACTGCCACACAAACCATGGCCACCACCACACAAACCACAGGCACTGCTATACACACCACAGGCACACATCACACTGTCACACACATCAAGGACACCACTGCCAAGTACCAGGGCCACTGCTGCCCACCCCATGGGAGCACACTGGCATGAACTCTGCACATCACACCGGAGAGAAACACCAGTTGCTGCTCCTACAGCATCCCAGTAGTGATAGGGCAGCTCGCCTTGCTGTTCCCCAAAGGCAGGGCTTTCTCAGATGATTTTATTTTTGCCAAGTGACATGTCTGACCCACAGACGTTTGAGCTGGTCCCAGCTGTCACAGGGCTGAGCTGCAGTAAACATGCTGACAGCACTTGACACTGCCACAAAACAGCCTCCCCCCTCTTTAGTGCTGCACATACTGGAAACTCCTATCTCGGCTGGCAGAAGCCTGGATTGCCCAAAACTCCATCTCAGCATGTGAAGGTGTCAAGAAAGATATTTGTGAAGTTCTGGATGAGCTCAGTCAGTGACGAGCAATTACTTTGAAAAACTCTTTGCAGAGAAGATGGATTTTGCTGTGCACATAGGATCCTGCCCTCCCCAAAGAGAATGAAGAGATAAAGCCAAGCACATGTTCAGGGGACACACTTACCTGATACTAGTGCCTCGGACATTTATTGAGACTTGAGAGAGGGAAAAGCTATCTGACTGACACCTCATTTTCCTTTTCTCTTTCTCTCTCCAAAAAAATCATGTGGCTTTTATAGGGAAACTGGTGTTATTAGGAGCCACCATAGAGGCACTTTCAATAGCTGGAGCTCTTTATTTTGGAGGAAACTGCTTCTCTACAGCAGTTTGCCTGGTCTTTTAGTTTTAGTTTAGTTTTTTTTTTAGTTTTCCAATAAATGTGGCCATTTAAAAGAATTATTTTGTCTCTAGCCCAAGGTATGACTTTACCACCAAAAACCCCTTTCCATAAGCCTGTCAGCTGCCTGACTGATCACTGAACACAGTTAATGAGACCACCAATATTCAGGATTCCTGCCTGACCAGGGCAAGGGGAAATATTCAAGACATGAAATACTTTCTCCATCGAAGAGGTGAAAGTTAAAATAGCAATAATAATAGCAGAACAGGGCTGCTGCAGCCTTCCATTCCCAGGCTACCAAGAAATCCAAACATAGAATTCATAACAGTTTTGGGGTCATTTTCAAATGCTTTAACTCATGTCAAGCATTTTGCAGAAAACTGGGTAAGACTCCAAGAAACACAACCTGTTCTGATCATTCTTTGACTGGTTCATGATTTGTCCATGTTTGAACAGCAGCATTCAGGCCGTCAGTGGTCCCAGGGATACGTGGCTGGAGCACAGTGGGGGGACACAGGGACAGGGGAACACAGGAACAGGGTGCCAGCACGACAAGCATCACCCTGCATGGGACCTCTGCTCCTCCACCTTCCTTCCCCGAGGGTGGCTCTGCCCAGAGATATCAAAGGCTGGATGCCAGATGCAAGGCAAAGTCCAGGCTCCCGTTTTACCAAACACAGATGCTCGACACTGCCAAACCTGCCAGATCTCACTTCCCCTGGATAAGTGCCCAGCCACCAACTCAGGACAAATGGGACAGGGCCCCTGGAGCTGAGTTCAGAAAAGTAAGTTTTGGAACAGGTTTTTGTCCTTGCCAAGGTCCCAGATGTGTGCTACCATGCACATTCCTGGGCAAGACCCAACATTTCTCAGTGCTCCCCATGTCCTTCAGTGCCCGCCATGGAGACGCCTGTGGGGCTGTGGGTGCCTGCAGCTGATGCATATTCCCCTACTTCAGTGACTATGGTGAAGGGAGCTGAGCAATTCCCTACTGGACTGCAGGGGAAGTAATTCTTGTTTAGATGATTTTAATTTCCACACACCAATGAAGTAGAACAGCTAGCAGAGGAAGGTCTGTGTTTCAAACCATCTTTCCATGTGAGTGTCTGCTGAAGGCAAGGGTGTTTTCCAAAGAGGGAGGTACCCTGGCCAAAGCCCCTACAGCTCAGGAGGTGCTTTTCCCACTGAGGAGCAAAGCTTCCCCTCGCTGGCAGGGATGTAATTACATGGTTTCAAGACATGCATAGTTCTGAGGATCATTCCAGTTCTGTGTTTGGCATCCCCTGTGAGGGCCTGCTTGACCAAGTCCCTTTTCTGTGTCATATCCAATTACCAGCTTCTTAAGAAGATTGCCTCTTTTTGAAGCACATGGCTTTTATGGGAAAACAGAGAAACTGGGGTTATTGGGAGCAACTGAAGAGTCAGCTTTGATGGCTGACTGATCACCCCTGTGCTGTAATGTTCCCTCAAGATGGATGGTGACACATGCCTATGGACTCCTGGCCCTTTAAGCCCTGGTCTGAAATGCAACACTTCAGAAATACGATGGTTTAAACAGTTTTAGTCAGTGAGTCATTTCCGGATTATCAGCCCACAGAGGGAGGGTACTGACTCTCCTTCATAAATTAGCAACAAGCAAGCTCTTCCCTTTGATGAATGTTATTTTAAAGAGTCAGCTCACTTCTTTGCTCCAAGAACACTGCCCATTAATCACCACACAGGAACATTGCATCGTCCTCCTCTGATGGCTTCATGCCCAGATTCACTAGTTCAGCACCACCAGAAAAGAAGAAGGAGGGAGAAGGAGCTGGAGAAGGAGGCAGAAAAGATTTGGTCCTACCAAAGACAAGGGGAAGAAGGTGCCACTATGGAAAAGGCACTTCAAGGAATGGGATAGATGGGAAACATCATATAAATTCTTGCAAGACTTCCAGACATAAAAACATTAGAAATGAGCTAAAACTATGCCTGCCTCAGGAAAAAGAGTGGGAAATGTCCTGTGCCAAGACATGAGTAGTTCAGAGCCTGGGCTGAGCAGGCTCCAGTCACCTCATCTGATGGATTTCCCTGGCTGCCACTCACCCTCCCGGGTCCTGATAAGTTGTGCTTAGTGCCCAGACCACTGCCATTCCACCAGTGCCCAGTGCTCAGCCATGAGGCTGTGCCTCTGCTGTCCTCCACCAGCCGTGATTTATCAAGGAGGAGCATCGGTTTAACAGATCATAACAGTGGATGAAGCTGCTGAGAAACAAGTTTCTTGCACATGGCTTGGAATTCATATCTCAGTTTCTAGAAACTGAGAGAACCTGTGATTATCCCTGGAGTAAAGTTAATGATATCAGACAAAAGCCTCTGGGTAAGACTGAGCAGGGGAAAAGTCCCAGAAGCACCACTTCAGTGAATATTTACTCTAATTCACAAGGTCCCTTGGAAGGGTGGTACCTGCAACAGCTGCCAAGACATGATCCAACATCTGAAGATCTCAGGTGAGATTTTTTGCGCGTGAATTCCACAAGTTTTTGAGAAGATAGGAAAGGTCTGTGCTTCACATTATCGTGAAGGGGGGGTGGGCTTCAAATGAGGCTTGAATATTTATGTACACACACAGAGAAATGTATATACACACATTTCCAAGTGTGAAGAAGTGGGAACCAGGCTCCCTGACACTGTGGAATTGGAGGCAGATGTTGCTTCACACTTTATCTGAGCACGAGGATGGCGGGACTCAGCCCAGTTTAAAGGGCCCTCATTGCCAAACTGGGGGCTCACTCCAGCCTGTTGATCCATAGGGAGTGTTTTGATCCCTTTAGTCAACATATAGTCCACTCACATCAGCTTCATCCAACACATGAAAAGAATCACTGAGGTGGCCTTTCACCAGGAGGCCACTTTAACTCGGAGTGTGTTGGAGATAGGAGAAGAGGAACAATTCTGGGATTTGGGTAAAGTAGTTTCTGCTTGCAAAGCAATGGCTTTGCTTCCAAGCCTGGAGCATCTCTCAAAACACAAGGAGTGCAGCCTGCATAAGTGGCTGTGAGTAATCTCCTTTGGCTGGTATTTTGCTGAGTTTATCAACTTTTAACTTTGTGATGACCTTCCTGAGTGACTGCAAATTGCACAAGTCCTGAAGACAGAGCTGGCAATGTGTGATAAAGCAGCTGTCGGGCATCCCTCTAGTTTGAGGTGATGGCAGACTTGAAGTAGTTTTAATAATGCCTCTGACTGATATTTCAATCTAAAATAATAAAGGGGACAAAAGAAGAAATGCCCAATGAGAATGTGGGCAATATTTTTACAACACACTTTTTGGAAACTTTGTAGCACTTCATACAAAGTGTAATGATGAAACTGCTACCTGTGCCCTGTCACCAGAAGGAAGAACTCTGCCCAGAGGCAAACAGACCTGATCCCACGCCCGAAGACTCAAAACATACCCTGGAGGCACATGGAATAGAGTCACATGCTGAAGGCCATAATGCAGCCACTCACCTTTAGTTCACAGCCAAGGGTACTCAGTGCATGATGTTTTATAGGATTGGGCTAAAGGTCCCTCAGACTGGGTGACACCCAGTCACCTGCTGGTCTGGCTAGGCCCTCAGGTGCCCAGTCCCACCAGGCTGACCTGCTGCATGGGGCTCAGGGGCATCTCCAGGAAACCTTCTCTGCCCTGTGCTTGTTTGCAGTACAGCCAGCTCTATGACCTCAGTTACACAGCCAAGGAGAAATTTCATTCCTTCCCTGAAAGCCATGGAAACAAGTAATGATTTGTAGTGATTTATTGATAGTCTGATTCTCCCACCTCAGGATACTCACAAGAAGAGTAACAAAAGACAGGATGCTGACTCATGGGGAGAAATGGAGAAAAAAGATGACATGTTGTTCAAACCAGACTTCAGAGCAGTGATGAAATTCTGGCAGACATGTTAATGACACAGAAAAGTAGCTGTGGGATTCCTCTTTTGTTTTAACTTCCCCAGGGCAAGGGTTTTCCAGTCATGGGCCTTCATGTATAATAAATACAATGGTGTTACTCACAAATCATCAGCTGGGGAGGTGTTATGTCAGAGGACAAAACTGACATCCCCAACATTTCGTTCAGCTTCACCAGAAATCTGTTACCTCCCTGGTCTTTTTTGGGGTGTAGCAGAGGTATTTTGGCTACTCTGCTCTGGTTGACCATGGCAATTCAGTTGTCAAGACCCATTGTAGACATATGAATAACAAAGGATTCTCGAGTAGATCTTGAAACATCCTGAGCCTCAACAGGAATGTGGCAGTGGCACTCAGCCGGGCTCACTCACGAGTGCTTGATTTGTTCATTTGCTCAGAGTTCTCCATCCCAGTGTGTGCCACGAGTCGCATCTCTGCTCACTGCCTCCCTCTGGAAGCGGTCCCGGTGGGGAGCTCTGTGCTATCTTGGAGTCCAGCCCAGGCAGTTCCACTTTCTATTGATATTTCAGTGGCTGTGAGTGCCACAGCCCTACCACAATCCCCCCACAACCCTGGCGCAGCACCCCCCAGTCCCCTGCCAGGCTGGAGGCTCCAGTCCATCAGGGAGGTGTTGGGGACAAAACCGCTGCCCTTCGCAGGAGCCCAGGACTCAGCACAATGACCAGAGCTTGAGCTCAGGCTGCCTTATCTCTTTTATTTGGCTGTGTTCTGTCAGCTGAAACGCCAAACTCCTTGGCTGTTCCTGCGTCCGAGGCCCAAGGGGTCCCTGCCAAGGCACTGGCACAGCTCCAGAGCTCCAGCACTGGCATCGGCAGGACCAGGGTCACTGTGGCACATCCTGAGCAATGATGGCGCCCGTTTATCGGCACCTCTGGAATTGCAGGTGAACCTCCAGGGACAGGCGGGCACACACACACTCCTTATCGCAGCACGTTCTTATTTCCTGTTGCAGATGGCTGAGCGGCTCAGATCGGTCCAAGTCCATACGGTGCTTCCGTATGCCCAAGTCCATACAGTGTTTCTCAAACCCTGACTCTCATTTCGATACGATTTTTCACACTCACTGAGAAACGCTTGTTCACTCGGAGCACCCCGAGTGAGGGCTGGGTGCGGCAGCTTCACCCATGGCCACTGCGGCCTGAGCCGGGCTGCCCCTCCGGCACCCCGGCACCCCTGCGGGCCCTCCCGCTCGGCAACCGCCATGCCCGGAGCGCTTTTCCTCCTCTGTGACCGCCTGACGCCGGTTTTGTGTGCCGAGGGGACACCGAGCACGGGGCCTGAGGGGACAGCGAGCACGGGGCTCTGAGGGGTCAGCGGGCACCGGGCTCTGAGGGGACACCGAGCACGGGGCTCTGAGGGGACACCGAGCACGGGGCTCTGAGGGGACACCGAGCATGGGGCTCTGAGGGGTCAGTGGGCTCTGAGGGGACAGCGGGCACGCGGCTCTGAGGGGACACAGAGCGCTGGGCACTGTGCTCTGAGGGGTCAGTGGGCACTGCGCGGTGAGGGGACACCGAGCATGGGGCTCTGAGGGGTCAGTGGGCTCTGAGGGGACAGCGGGCACGGCGCTCTGAGAGGACACAGGGCACCAGGCACTGTGCGCTGAGGTGATACCGAGCACGGGGCTCTGAGGGGACACTGGGCACCGGGCACTGCGCCCGGAGGGCACAGGCAGAACGCACCACGAGCCTCTGACGCGGCCTGGCCCGGCCCCGCCGGGTGGACACGCACCCGCACCTCACGCTGCCAGCCCCGCAGCGCCCCCTGGCGCCTCTCGCCGGCCGCTCCCGGTGTCGGTCCCGCCGTCCCCGTGCCCTCC